>JAMKCH010013132.1:0-141724 GCA_023653785.1 Ophioderma brevispina
TGACCACTATAGCGTAAGCTTCTATAGAGCATCTTATAGTAACGCTGACGGATTGCCAAATAGTGATTAATCCTTTGAAGCCTTGTAATTCCTGGTGTGATGCTACATGAGCAGGAAGGGCGTTTTATAAGCCTACAGAGAATGGAGAAATGATCTTCTGTGGGAGACCAAGTTGGACTTGGGACCATGGACTGACTGAACGCTAAGGCGAGGGTAACTGAGACAGCTCAGCTAGCAGATGGCTAAAGATATCCGATGCTGGCCATAAAACATGCGGTGGAAAAGAGGAACCAATTTCAGTGCCCTGCGATGCGATGACCCAATATTTGGATGTGGTGAGAGGTGAGCTTACTCTCAGGGATACCAGTGATGGAATCGCACGTCTATTCCATTTTGGATCGAACCATGGATATATATCCCTAAGTTCTAGAGGAAAGTCAGACGATCCACCGCAAAAAAGGGAGGTAGTGGATTTTGTTGTCAGATATAGGAGCAATTTCAACCTAAAACAAGGCATGTTCCGCTCCGTAATCACAAGAGACCAAGACAGGTCCTTAATGATGGAGATGCCAAGTAAATCGACGATGTCGACATCTCCCTAATTGTTCCAAAGAAGTGGAGACTTTCCACACCATTTACGTGTCGTATTGACACACAGACGCCGCCCATTGTTGAATCTTGACAAACCTTTGCCAAAAACTTCATGCCCGAGGGAGGTTATCAATCACGTCATTATTGGCTGAGCGTACGGCGGTCAGGTAAGTACGTATATCCTGTTTTGAAATTGAAAGGTAAATTGAAAACCAGCGTTTGAAAATTCTCAAGACTGAAATAATACCGAAAGGCATGTGGGAAAAGGGATGCGGTCCGTAGCAATTGCATGTTCACTCTTCCGTGTCTGTGCGTGAGCACCGAAGTACCCGACACAAAGTTCAATTTTCTCGCTAGGGTCTATAGGTTCAGACCAATACATAGGCCTATGAAAACAAAACATAGTACGGACCCTTCTGATACAAAAATCTCCATAAAACCCATTCGTTTTCCGGATATTTGAGATGTAGTTTCATTTGCATGCATTCGCTATTACGGACTGATAAACGTTAATCTCTCGCGCAGTACTAATTTAGATAATATCTCTTGCAGTCACTGAGTAACACAGACTACTACTTTCCGGGACCGCCGTAGCGTGAGGGGTGGGAAACTCTGTCAGATAGCGTTGATTTGGATTTTTTGAACACTTGCGGTACACTGGAGATTGCGCAAAAATCTTGGCATAGTAAAGATGTACGCACCAATATATTCCTAACTAAATTGTCTAGTTAGCTGAAGAGTTTATATATAGGTTTATTTTTGGAAAAAGACGAAAAAAAAAAACGTGAAAACAATACGATCCATACAACCAATTTTCTTAACTTTTCCAGCTGGCCTCAATTCTCGATTGCTGCTATCAAGTATGCCACACGCCACGCTTACAAAAACTAGTGAGCTAATTGGTCTTTTTTGTTAGGAAACCATTTCTAACATCAGATCGGCTACTGATTCGTGATTCGCGATCTCCAAGGTACCGCGAAACCGTTTTTATTCCTTGTTCAAGCTAATAGCAGAGCCTTTAACACATCGCTTGACTGCTAGGGAGTCAAAAAGCGTAGTGCCGTCTAGAATGCCGGGCCAATAGCGATGCGGACACGGGGGGGGAAATAGTGGCGCTGTTTGCCAGCAGTACAGATGCGATGGGAGCGTAAATGGTGTGCACTTGAGATTGGCCGGTTGTAGCGTCTTTCTTGTTTGATATGGTTACACGTATACAATGGCATGCACCAAATAATACATCCATAAGTTACCCAAGACTCGATTCCTGGAAAAACATGTAAGAGAGGGCATGCTGGTATTCTGCTGCTCTTTTGATTCTTATGAAGGCCATAAGTGTGACATCGTCTGCATAGCGGATGGATGGATTCAGATTCTTGTGATGTCGTCAATAAACTAGATATAATAAGAAGAGGACCGATGATCGAGCCTTGTGGTACACCTGCGTTTTCGACTTCTTAATGGATGCCATAAGTTTAGGATGACTCTGAGGGAACGGTCGCGCACGTAGTCCTGCAGCCAATTTAGTAAGTAATCTGAGAACCCTAAGGCAGAAACCTTGACAAGTAGACCAGGATGCCGCACTATGTCAAATGCTCTGCTGATATCGAGACCGACAATTCTTGCTTCCTCTCGGCATCGATACCAATTAGTGATGCATTTGGAACATTGCGAAACATAGGTCAGGGCATCAGCGGTAGAAGGAACCCCCGATCTTATTTGCAAAATGAGCCAAGGAAAATGATTTATCTATTTTTATTTTGATAAAGTGTTGACAGGTTTAAACGGGATTAGGAGGTATGATGCGATAATTTTTATGCCAATTTGGTATGAGAGAATGATGATTATGTTATTGATATAAGAGGCTATTGATGTATAAGCAACGTCACGGGCTAATTGGAGCTTATGGTAATTAGATAGTACCAAAATGTTTTTCATACGTGAGGAGAAGTGAGTCAGCCACTATCAATGCAGAATGTAGTACAAAAAATTACCAGGTTTTAAGCACAACTGCCATTTTGCTACCAGTTGTGTTGCTGAGAACCAGCATGGTAAATCATTGAGTCAAAGTCCCTTTTGGTGAGTAAACGTGGACAATTTGTGACATTTGTGGGCATGAACATTTCGCTCCTGTGAGAGGCCATTCTTATTCATGGGCGTGGTTTTAACATGTTAACAAGAATCTTTATTCAACTGGGTGGGGGTTAGTATGCAAACACGCAATACTAACATTGGTTGTGTCCTATCTAATAGCGAGGCCGCAAAGGGTCCGCCACCGTGTAGACGAGTAAGCAGTTTAAGCAGCTATTATCGGTGTTTCATTTTTTAATGTGGAGGTTGAGTTTTGAGTTTTAAACTAATATAATTAATCAGAATATGTTCGTCGATTAAAACGACGAAAAATGGGAATGGAGATGATGAAATAATTTTATTCTTCTAAATGACCGCCACTGTTTTTTTTAGATCAAGATTCACCCATCATAATGGATAATGCGTGCAGCAATTACGTGACGTAGTAAAATATTTGAAACGCATTGTACGGCGCGTTTATACTTGCGTCATGCATGTTCGACGTTTGCACGCGTTTGTACATTTACGTAACGTGATCGACACACATTGATGGCTTTGGCTCATTGGATTGAAAGCATTTGTTGTAAGAAGGGTGTAGGTATTTAAACATGAATAAAAACGAATGATTGTAACACTATTTTTCACAAATTAAAATTTGTCGATAAGAGAGCAAAAAATTACACGATCTGAATAAGATGAGAGACAAAAAGGATGCTTTTTTGTCGAATGCCATCACCACACAAATATGGCCAAAATCAAAATGTTCTTTTATTCTCTAAATGAACCCTGTCGTCCTGAATGAGTATGACAACGTAATCGTTAGGACTGGCTCTTCCGAAGAAACGTGCAGGAAAATCACACCGATTTGTTCGCTGTGTCGTCGAGGGATCCTAATATCGATAGGACAACTCAATCACGATGTTTGCGGCAACTGTATGAATATTGACTGAGGGATTGCCGTTCCGTACGTTGCTCTGTGCCGATTGTCATTCCCGAGCATACGGTCATCTGGCATAAATTAGGAGACATTTAGGTGCTCATCGAAAATGGTGGCTCTATCACTTCGATATCACATCGTCTATGGGCATTACACGTTTCACCCGCCTGGTCGTCGTTAACTGCAACGCCTTTAGAACATAACTCACCTAAAACACGTTTGAGTAGCTAGCTGATTTAGACTGGTACCATTTTTCGATCTGTGTTTCTGGATTGTTTCGGGCACCACAATTCTTGAACCAATAAATTTTATTGAAAAAATAAAATAATTCAGATGATCTGTGCACTAGGCTCTTTAATTACGTTTAAATGTATTCTGCTTTGATATCTACAGGGTAACGAAACACACAGAAAAACCAAAAAAAAAAAAACCCCATAAAATTGGGATCGTCCGGGTATTCAATTACTTAACTTGGCTTTAATATAGTTACACTTACATACACTTAAATGCGATTAATTGTATAACATTTTGCACATTTTTGACATATTATAACTTTTGTATATACTAAATATTTTGGTTTAGCTATACATCTAAATCATAGACAATGGTTTTATATAGAATTTATCCAGAGGTCCTTTGAAAAATATACTTCTACGAATTGATAAGGCTTGGATTTGATGAATTAAGCCACCATTTCGGAATTGAGAGAAGACAAGTATTAAAATATCCTAATCAAAACAACCATAATATGGGTTTTTAAAATGCAATGCTGACAGGTCTGTGTATTATTGGCTTATTGTTATAAAAAACTTTTGATACGATTAACAGGACTAAATGTCGGCCGTATAATTGTCTAATGGTAAAAAAGTAAATGTCCCATTATAATAATAGCAACACCAATCATTTGTTGAAACACTTCTCACGAATCCTGATTTTTTCCCTCTCAATCGTAAGTGTCCGTGAAAGAGATAACCTCTCCCTCTCTATTATTTGCTATTATTAAATGATATTTCTAAACTCCGCAAGATATCATGACTTGCCACAATTCCGAAAATCGTTAAGATGATGTGCTGATTCACTTGAAGTGTTATTGCTGAAAGCAAATGTGCGATTCATACTGCAATTGAAAAATTTAGCAATTAATAGACTGACTGAGATCTTGATATCAATATTAATAAACTAAGATTGTTGGTTCTCTTGATAACCTTTATATATATACTTTTCAAAATACCTAATTGTGGAGTGTGTTTGAATTGCATGCTAAAACCATATTTAGTGCGAAACGAAAATGTTTTAGTCTGTAAAAGTGTCAATTTAGACCACCGTATAAACTAGTAAATATAGCAATTATAAATTACTATCTCTGAAAATAAACGGGTTTGTCTGTTTTGTATTAAATGGAGAATTAGAAATGCTAGAGTTGTAAAGTAAATCATAATAGGATAGATGGATATCCCATTTAGGTCCATATTTTGGTCGTCATATCCTAGGACCTCAGATTTTACCGAAATGGTAAACATTTTGGTGGTCTGAAGAGAGCTACTGTTTTCCTCATTTTCCCTGAGAATTCTTAGGAAAAATGTGTTTCGTTTGGATGTGATGAGTGAAAAAAAATATTTTCTATGGGCTTACAAAATTCACGCGTTAGCTCGGATTGAATAGATCGGCGTTAAACTTTAATGTGGGGGTAGTGGATTCCGGTTTAAATCAAGATGAAAGCATTAAAAATAAATCGGGTCATCCCCATTTAAATCGGATTAAGTTAATTAATCGCTTTAAATTGTTCGTAACTGTTAAACAAAGAAGTGAAACGCGTATTTTCATCTAGGGACGTTAGGGATATGCATTGCACCGCAGAGCTAACTGAAACAGCTCTCATTATGCGGCCTTAAACAGGGATTGTCCCTATATTCATTATTTTATTAATATCCGCCATTGGGATTTGGATTTGGGTCAATTTTCGTTAGAGTTTTGTGGATTTTTCGAAAACCAAGGCCGATTTGTTTTCCTTAATTTTTGGAAGTCTTGAAGTAATTCTTCATCCTCCAAATATTTTCATATAAAAAGTGTTCAATAAATTGTCTGCCCACTTAACTCTTTGATGGACAATATTATGTAAAGCATTAAATAAAAAATACAATTCACGGTGGCCATTTTGGATGTGGCCAAATTTTCATAATTTGCTAGTTTGTGTGCATTTTGAAACCATAGATAAATTTTTATTCAAATTTCTTAGCCCACAAGCATTTATATGACAATTATCTTCACACAGTACAAGTTAAACGCTTGTCTTCGACTTTGTTATAATTTTTTGAATTAATGATCGAGTCGTCATGTACACGAACCCTTACTTCAAAATGATCTTCTTTAAATGCTGCTCAACCGAATGCCAATTCCCGACATGGGATCAACAACGACCAACTCCAGTGGTTATCTACACCCTGATCGGACAAAATCTGTTTCTGTTGGATCTCACAGTTCCCAATCAAATCTGATTTACGGTGTGTTTAAGGGTCCGTCCTTCCAAATTTGTTATGTACATGTTTTGCAGGGAGAAGTTATCTCAGCCCTCAGATGTTGATATGAAATCGTTATGTGCGACACCGTGCTGTACTGTCTGTTCCTCCCCGACGAAACAAATTCCGCCCTCTCTAGGTAAGAGAGTTGCGTGGCTCAAGAAGTGCTGTTGGCAAATAAGCTGAAAGTGAAGGACAGCAAGACAAAAGTTCTTCATGTCACCTCTCACTTCACTTCAACTGCTCATTGGCAAATGTGACCATATATTGGACAAAGCGCTATTTCGCCATCAGCTGAAGTCCGCATCCTCGGAGTCATATTCGACCATGGTGCTGTCCAGAAGCACAGGGCAACAAAATATATTGAGGTTGCTTCTATCAATCCCCATTCGCGCCATTGGACAGATTCGCAAGTCGACGGAGAAACGGTCTCATTTACGGTCTTCCCGAGAAGCTCATTTCCAAGATGCAGCGTGTCCAAACACAAGTGTCTTTTAGACGAAATTATATAATATTTTATTTTTTGGCACAAAAGGATGCGTATTTAAAAAGTCAGACAGTTACAAAAAATCTCGATGAAAAAATCTCATTCTTAAATTGGATATCAAAAAAAAAAAGGGGGGGGGGGCTTTCTTCACTTAAGTGTTATGGGTGTTAATGATAACAATGTTAATTTGGGAGGCAACAGACACGCAGTATGCAATATTAAAACCCTTCTTGAAATCGACTGAGGTTAGCCGAATTGGGCAATCTGTTGACTGAGTTTTAATAAATTCTAAATACGGAAATCGCAACTTTGGAAGTACTCATCAATCATGATTATGAATGGTCAAAGGCATTTTAAGTCCAGTGCAAGATATTTGTTATTACCAGAATATTTGTTCAACTTAATTGACCAAGGGCTTTTCACTCCCGTTAGTGCCCGAGGGGTGGAGGGGGGGGGGTAAGGAACCACTTTCCCGAAGGAATTTTTGCACGAACTTTAAGGCAATACCAAATTAGCAATAACAATTAAATTTATTATTTGGGCTGAAAATTAGGCAAAACATTGTTTTCAAAACAGGTGAAAATTGGGCAAAACATTCCTATGAGCCATGCGCTTACATCAACCTTTCTGAAAACTTATTTTACGTTGATATCTACTCTAGAAGACCCAAATTATAAATTTAACACCAAACTTGCAGTTTTTAGGCAATCCTGTATTTTACGGGTGTTGCAAAATACACCTCATTTTCCCATAGAGTTTGTGTACTGTAACGGTTTTAGCAACATCCAAATGAAAATGTTTGTTTCAGCACATTAAAGGGTTTAACTATTTTTAATCTTAATAAGAATGTTTTTTTTGTAAATCATATTCTCAGCGGACCGACCCCATACTAATCAAAGTCAAGTAAACAGCTTGGACCATTTTGAATTTTTAATGAAAAGAAGCGCATTTAAAAGTCAGACAATTACCAAAATTACGAAAAAATCCCTGCAATAAAGCGGCCACGGAAAAACCAGGGGGGGGGGGGCATTGAAACCCCATTGTCACTTAGGTGTTAAAGTAAGTTCTTTGCAAGTCACACATACGCCATTAGTATTTATCATGACTGGTTTATGTTATTAAACAGACACGAGGACATTTCCAGAAAGAAGCGCACCCCGTTTTTTTTCGAACCCAAGTTGTTTTTTTGCATATTTGGAAGCTTACCAATGTATTAGATCACACCTGAACTGAAAAGCGCTAACACGCCGTTGTTATAATAAGATCATTAAAATGATGAATTTGCATTTTCTGTCGTGCATAACAGAAAATCAAAGCATGCATTTCTTTGGGGACAATTACGATAACAGGCAAGTTTAATTTTTTTGGGGGGGTTTTCTTTTTTCTCGTTTGACTAACAACCTTCGAAAATCTCGGTACGTGTTCTACCACCGATCAGTGCAAATGGAGAACTTTGTATCCTCAAAAAAATCTCCTCCTGTCCCTTTAAGTAAGACGTATCTTACGCAGTGGGGAAAGTTTCTGACGATGAATAGAGCAATGGTGTTGAAGTTATTAATGGAGGCCATCCAAAGATCTCTCATTATTACACTTTTGTGATACACCAGTTCAGTGTCTTGTCATTGATAACGGCAATTGCTATTTTGGAAGTACTCATCAATCATAATTATGAATGGTCAAAGTCATGTAATGCATCAGGTGCAAGATAGTTCATATTACCAATGGAATGGGATTACAGCAAGTACCTTGGAACGTCACATCCTATTAGTATTTATCATGCTGGTTTAATGTTCTGAAAATAACAAGTAAAGTACGCAAACAATTACAGCGAGGGAAGATGTCGGGAGGAGGGGGAGGATAAGGAGGAGGACGACATGATGATTCCATGACTATCATGATGATGGTGGTATTAGCAGATGATTATTATTATTTAAGAGGCCACCCAAAATCCCTGACTGCAACCGGTGGAGCGGTCACCCTCTCCCGGCTTTTTTCAACTATATTATTGAAAAATTTTCAAGTTGTTGATTTAACTCTATTTCAGCGTCATTCAAGATGCTTTTTGTGCATTATCGACCCTTTTGTACACGTTTTTGTTTATTTGTTCTCACTTCAAAATAGTAAACTAGTACTATTATTTTTATTTTAAAGACGTTTAGGCTAGATGGTTTTGCAATAACCCCCCAATCGCACAAAATCAAACAAAAATCAAAGAAAGCAAGAACAAAGCAACAACAAACAGAACATACATAGTGGTTGCGTTTGGTGGGGTAGTTGGGGGGGGGGGGGGGAGTAGGGAGACCTTGTCCATTAACAGTCCAGAAGAGCGTACCAATTACGTATACATACAAGTACTTACATACGCCATAATTTCCCACAATGCAATGCACTTTTTTAAGAAATACATAGGTTTAAACATTTCACCCCTGGAACAGTTTATTTTTTAACAGTCTACCTGTATTCTTCACTACATAGAGTTTTAAAGCTTATTAATGTGCGGGGATTTGTGATATCTTTTTGTCAAATAAAAATATATGGCTTAATTTAAGAAATGGATCGCGTCATCAATGACCTTTTTTTTCAATAATTAATTTCGACACTTGAAATCAAAATTTTACCCTATAGAATTTGGTTTAATAATGTTGTTTGGCATCAGTTCTGAATTGTATCCTTCCTTATCTCAAACTGAGAATCCCGAGAGGATTTTGTAAAATGTCTTGTCTTTAATAATTTGGTGACGCATGTACGTACTTTTACGTATACGTACAAGTACGCTATCGTCTGCACTAATTAAAAACCAAACCTGTGCTCGCCCAAAAATTCTTAAACTGGTCGCCTAGAACCTCACACCATAGGTTTAAGCTTTAACGTTTGAATCCATATTGTTTTTTTCATCACTGTCGTCTGTTTAAATGGGCCGAACGACACAACTCTGTACCAATTAATATTGAAAGTTTTTCCCCAAGCATAACTCTCCCTATGATACGAGCAATGTATTTGTTATAAATACGGAAGAATACACAGCCTTGTGCAGTATCGTTACTGGTGCATGTCATTGCTTAACTATGGAAGCTACTGTTTGTTTTGTTCGTCTTTTTTTCTATTCTTGATTACGCTTAACCATGCGTTGCATGTACAACAATTTGTCCCCTCATACATTTTATAAAAAGTATTAAAAAAAAAGAAGAAAGCCGTGAGAAAGAAATACGCATAATATCAATTCTAGATAAATGTCAAGAGGTATTGGCATTATTTTGATAGGGCGCTCAAGTGATGTTTGGTATGATTCGCTAGTGGGAGTTTGTCCGTCATTTGAATAGCTGTTTTCATCGTTATGTATAGATGTATTGACACTGGAAGAACAATACGACTCATTATTAAAGGCCAATGTGTCATAGACACGGAAGACATTTCTTAATAAAATCTGAACATTGAATCAGCGTCACATTGCTTGTCATCCTTAAAGTTGTCTGAGGGCATGGACCCCTCCATCGTCGATGACTGCAGTCCGCGCCGGAGTCACCCGAGTCCGGTTCCAAGAAATACTTTCGAACAAAATTTCCGTCGAAGTTAATGAAAATATTGCGTTTAGAGTCTTGTTTTGATGATAAGGACTAGAGCCTTCTTAAACACCACTATGTTATTCTTTTTAAAGACGCTATTCTAGTTTAAATGAATAATTGTTGTCGCAAGGTATACGAAGATATGCAGATAGGGAATACACCTATAGAAACATGAAATTTGAAAAATAGTTGTAGGAGAGAGGGTGGAAGTGAAATTTTTCATCATCGAAGAGAGTGGAACATGAACTTTTAAATGGGGAAATCAGATGAATCAAGGGGAGTGTGAAATATTTTTTGAACGGAAGCGAGGGGGGGGGGACGCGAAATTTTTGTGCCGAAAAAAAGTTAAATCCTCCACCCCCCCGGCAAAAATCATGACAACCTGGCCTAACGACCAATGACCCTTTAGTTGTGTTACAGGGTTGAGCCATCTATAGGCCCTATGATAATTCTTTTCGTTGCGCGTAAAAACATCCCATTATGTATGGGTAAATCAACATACCTTCCTGGAAGATATCAAATTTCCACGTTGGTAGGAAGGTATGTTGATTTACCCATACAAAATGGGATGTCTTAAAGCGCAAAGAATTATCTTTATCAGCAAACATGGCGCCAGGATTATCAGTCACATAACTGCTGCTCTACAGAAGATGAATGTTATTTGACATTTTTGTTTTCTTATTTATAATAATAATAATATAATCATTTTTTATGACGCTTCTAGCATAAACATAAGCGCCTTACAACGATAGCTCACTACTCCCTTAAATCTCCCCCCTTTCACATTGACCTTCCGCCTCCCTCCTTCCCCCGCCCCCATCCCCCCTTCACCCCCGCCTTTCTCTCCCGCCGTACCTCCATATGTGTTCAGGATTCGCTCAAAGACACTGATGGAAGGTGCCTAGCTTCTTGCAGAGCATAGGACCATGTCGTGAAAATCTTAAGATTAACACTTAGTGTAGAGGTCTTATCACTTAAGTGTAAATGCAAACTTCCGTTTGTGCATAGAGGGAGGGGGTCCACCCTGAATCCCCTCTGGAAACCACTTACCTGGTGTATTTTTTTTTACACCCAAACTCTGGTCATTGATGGCTACGTCAACACGACAACACATAACAGGAAAAACTTAAAATCGGTCCAAAAACCACTTTTTTTACAACGATCACCCAATTCCCAACCAATTGTTTTACAACGCGTACCCAAAATTCCCCCGCCAAAAACGAAGAAAAGAAACACTTTCCAGGGGCAGAAGGACATTTTCCATAAATTTTGGTCATAATAGAAGAACATAAATACATTTACTTGCTTGAAAAAAACTTTACAAAAAAGTTTACTTCCATACAATTTCAGGGGGCAAAACAAATTGTTTAATAGCACCACCACCAGCTTAATTATGCCAATTAGCAGAATAACCGCCATGGCCCGATTTAATTTTTTCCACCACAATAATGCGCAACTGATATTTTTGGCAAGGTCATAACATTTTCGCCTAAGGGTTGCCAATTGCCCCTCTGGCTCGAAAAAGCGGGATGTTATGAACCAAAAGTATATTTTCATCCCTCTTCTTCGTAGAATTCGACCAATTTCAATATAAATTTGACCAAAATTCAAGTAATTCGGTATTTTTTCGTCGCTACGAGTGGCATTTTCGTCAAGGTTAGATTTTGAGCAAATCCCGGACGACTTAGGCATTTTGTCCCCCTCCTAGCGGGCGACTTAGGAATGTGTCCCCCTCAGGATCGACTCCTCGTTACGCCACTGGCTGGCAGAGGACTTGAACACAAAAGAACATGTTTGAAACTACCTCATATTACTTTTAATTTCACGCGTCAGCACGTTCTGTTTCTGGGCATTCTACAATCCAATCTTCTCGGTGAGAAAAAGTTTCAACATGTTCAACCCTATTTTTTTTCTAATTAAGATTTAATATATTGCCTCGCCAAAAGTTGTTCCAAATTATACAAGATATTAGTATAAGTTTCTTCATGTAAAAGAAATGTTTGAAACAAGTAGAATGGCATTGAGGGCACTGTGTCAAATGGCTTAGCACCCGGCCCGCACGCCAAATGTTGCGGGTTCGAGCCCAACTGAGGCCAATGTGTTTCGTCCCTGAGTAAGGGGCTTTAGCTTAATTACTCCTCTCTACCCCAGGTGTACAGAGTGTCCAAAATAAATACAATCCTCGCAGTTGGTGCTATTATTTCATTATTACTGAGAAATTATTCTAATTTTATAACAGAATCTGAATGATGAACTTGTTTCGTACATCCTGTCCAATTTTTGTCCGATCGGTTCACTAGTTTTGAAAACAAAGACTATTATGTAACCCGCTGTCAAAATTACCGCAGTTCAAGTTTGCGTTAGATCGTTGAAGCAGGGTTCACCTTGAAAGGTTGTGTGTGGGGTGGTATGTCAATGAAACAGTTCACGTAGGAATTTGGTGCTAAAGTTGAATTTCTTGCTGTTTTCATTCAATAGGACAGACATGTCAGAAAATGATGGGTGGCAATTTTCGGACTGATGCCCCCTTCTCAAAGGGGGAAGGAAGGGGAAATGTTACTACAGGGAAAAATTAAATCGAGTCAATTGTGTTTAATGTACCTTGACATGTTCGTCTCCATTATAAGGATTAGAAAAAAGTATATATATTGCCTACGTTCCGACCTTTAAGTTAAAGCAGATATAGCCCCATTAAATGGTCAGGTGATCCTGGTAAAATTTCCCAATGCTCAGATTTTGTTGATGAAACTGGTGATAAGTTGTTGTATTGTTCTCACAGGATCCAAAATGATGATTTTACAGTGTGTGAAAATTGGTTGGCTAATACATAGCAAAATGTCGCAATGGTCTACATGGTCAGGGGGGCGGGGTCACCGAACTTTCCCTGGATGTCGCAACTCGGATATCAAACCCTCCCTTAAATGCATTTCTGTTTCAGTATGGACACAAGGAATCATTTGACACCACTCTCAACAACACGGAGCATTTACACCAGGATGACTTTGAACCATTATGGGCTATACCGCTTTAAGTAAAGGTTGGAAAACATAGGCCCAAATATATTTTTCTAATCCTTATGACGAGGACGAAAGCGTTAGTGACATTAAAACACATTTAAACTCGATTTTAAATTTTTCCAGTACTACATTGCCCCTTGAAGAAGGGGTGGGGGGGATCAGTAGGAGAATTTGCACCCCATCAGTTTCTGACAGTTTAGGTCATATTGAAACCCCAAACAGCCAAATTAAAATCATTTTTAGCATGGGGGGGGAAAAAAATACTACGGGAATACACAACAAACCAACACTATTGAATTAAAATGTCTTCCAAACTACAAAACTCTCCTGATACTAATCTGTCTTTTTTAATGTGGAAATGTTTGTGAGATATCTTACGGGTATCTTTTCTCAAACATATAGGTTTAGTGGGTAGAAGGGGCTCTCGTGCACCCCCCTGAAATAAATTTCTAATTCGAGTCTTATATCAGAAAAAGTGCGTAGAAAACGATAGCTATGTTAAAAAAAAATTCAAAAATTTCCCACGTGCCATTTTTAGGTCAATTTGAAATTCGGATCGCCATTAAGAAAATATAGTTTTCACCGGATCTCAACAACAAGAAACACAAGGTATCTTCTAGAGCCATTAAGACCGCTTGCCATGCATATTTGTATTGTGGTTTTGCTTCGGATCCAAAATGGCAGCCAACATGGCCGCCTCAAAGATCTACAAACTATAAAAGTGCTAAATGCCTGTTTTATTTAGTCGTATAGTCATAAAATGAGAAAATCAATTAAGGAACATATGTCTTTGACCATTAAAAACTCATATCTGCCTGTTTTGCTTAGTGAGTATATTTAACATTCAATATAGCGGCCAATTTGTCCGCCTTCAAAATGTGTTAAAACTTAGAAATTACCTTATATTGTCCCCAAATGAGGATGAAAATGTGAATTAAAGTATGAGATATATGGGTTTGACCAGAATAAACACACGGCTGGCAATTCTGTTTGTTAAAATTTAAGATGGCGGTCAATATGGCCACATTAAAAGAATTTAAACCTTAAAAATTAGCCTATTTTTGTCATATATCTAGACTTAGCACCCAGAAATAATAATAAAGTGCAAATTAAAATATGTCTAATATCATTAGTAACTCATAACTGCTATTTTTGTTCCAGTAGTATTTCTTAAATTCAAGATGTCGGCTAATAAAGCCGCTTTCAAGATTTTTGACTCGGTGATATTAGCCGCCATCTTCATTTTCAAATAAGTTAACCAAACAAAAATACCAGCTTTGGGTTTTAATTGGTCAAACGCACATTTCTCATGCTTTAATTCACATTTTCATCCTAATTTGGGGACAATAAAAGGTAATTTCTAAGTTTTAATACATTTTGAAGGCGGGCAAATTGGCCGCCATATTGAATGTTAAATATACTCACTTAGCAAAACAGGCAGATATGAGTTTCTAATTTTAATTTATTTTCTCATTTTATGACTATACGACTAAATAAAACAGGCATTTAGCACTTTTATACTTTGTAGATCTTTGAGGCGGCCATGTTGGCTACCACCTTGGATCAGAAGCAAAACAACAATACAAATATGCATGGCAAGCGGTCTTAATCGCTCTAGAAGAACAATTTTTGTTTCTTGTTGTTGAGATACGGTGAAAACAATATTTTTCTGTAATGGCGATCCTAATTTGCATAAATTTACCTAAAAATGGCACGTGGGACAATTTTTGATTTTTTAACATAGCTAATCGTTTTCTACGCATTTTTTCTGATATAGAGACATTGATTAGAAATTGATTTCAGGGGGTGCACGAGACCCCCTTCTACCCACTAAACTAATACTGTTCAAATTTCATCTGATTTGCTTCACTGTTTTTAGAACCAAGGTGATTACGTAAGCCTCAATTTAAGCCATTCCAAGTTTGACTGACGAATACACAATCAAGGCATGCTAAAGTATGCAGGTGCCTGTTTTTGTTTTTCTCCTCTCTCTTTCTTTATCCCTTACTGGTTAAGTTTGGTTCAATTAACCCAGTATAACCTTGTAAACTAAATATTTTAATATTAAAAACATTTAAAGACAACATGTCTTTGATAAATAAGGGAAATGGTTTCTGTTCACAATGACAAAGTTCTGACATTGTGTTTGATGTAACTCAAGTTTGGTTTTCAGTGGTTTATTTGTGCTGTTTGTTGTGTCTATCAAATGGTCCATATTATAGCATATTATATCATAATGGTCTTCAACATCCATTCATACATCCATTTATTTGGTATTTAATCCCTCCGCTGCAATTTGCAATATTCACGTGGATTTGTCAGACATACTGAAGATAAAACATTGAAGTTTGGCCAAGTCGCTATATCATTGCGGGCAAATATGATTTTTCTTCAAAATTTAGTTTTCCATGTCTTTCTATGGAGAATGGGCATATAGAGGGCGCTATAATGTACAAATCATGACCTCTGTAGGCCTATATGGCAAGATTCCCGCAATGGATTTGTCTGATTTTTGCAGAGATAATAGCTCTTGCATGTACCTATATCAGTTGTCAAAATTGTGTCGCCATTACTTAAATTTGTTCTAAAAATAAAAAGAGACAATTTGCATGGGGTCAAACAGCTGTGTACTATTAATTACTAGAGAGGATACTACTTGTAAGTTACTCTTCGGCTCGGCACTCCGATTTCACACGCTTAGTAACTTCCCCGTAGCAACTAACGAGGTAAGGTTATGAAGGGGTATCAAAACGTTTTAAACATCACCCAGAAGGGATAGAGCCAGGAACGTAATTTTATTATCCTTAAGGCAACTGTACATAGTCACTGAGCAAAGTCACGCATTTCTCCCACTTTAACACGTTTCCAGGAGTTCAGCGGTTCCATTGTTTAAGGCCAGTCAACTCGAACCATTACTCAAAACTAGCTAGACATGGCAATTCTGACCGCAGACTGCCCTAGATTTTCTAGCCAGAGTGTCTCGTCTGGAGGCCGTTTAACAATGAAACTGCAACCCGATATCAGCTCATGTGCCCATACTTGTTTGCTGACGGGAGGTTCAGTATTGCCAATCTTAATCCCTAAGTCCCTGGATGTGAGGCCCATGAATTTGCCTATCACGGGTCCAGGAAACGGGTTAAACTGAGTGTCCACAGACCGCCATTTCGAAGATCTCACTCAGAGCCCTATCGGAAGAGGGTCTCAGAGTTCTTAAGACTTTCTCCCCATCGTCCATCCACCTTCCAGAGTTACCATTTCTCCCACCGTTTACTTGACACTTGCTCATGCCACCATTGTAGAAGTCATCAGATTGTTTTGAAGAGACGTTCACCTCTTACAATGACGTCATCACCGCATCAAATCGCCTACCCTGCTGGGGAGTTTTTCATCTTGTTGGGAACCAGAAGAAATCGCTTGGAACAAGATCAGGATGCTATCCCAGAAGAGCCAAATTCTGCCTTGACATGTCATGCCGTGCATACCTCTGGGGAGGAGTCAGCAAGTGCGGAACCCACCGTGCTGACACATCTTAGACATTGCATTGGGTTTGAATAATATTCCACACACTGCCATAACTGAGTCATTTCAATGCATGATAATTTGAGAGTTACCGTCGGTTTTGTCCAGACAGATCCTCTACTTTCTTCCTGTGGCAGCCTCGGCCGTCTGAGGGCCTACACTCTTGGCTCATCTGTGAGGGAAATGGGACCAGTTTGGAAATTCCTTTTCCAATGTTTAATAGTCTACATGACGGGCAATCATCACTGTAGTACACTTCATTATCATAGACTTGTTGGGCACTGTAACCCTTCAAATGTAAGAACCTAATCACGCCGTGTCTCAACATTCCTATCAGTGGCAGGTTATGTATTAGCGGTGCGATTGTCTGACATCTGCCACCTGTAAAAAAGCTAAATACTTTCTGTACACCATTTTTGCACATAATGTATATAGGACGAGTGACATTCGTACAAAATTTCATCGATATAGCTCCTTCCTTTCTGGGTATCGTTTAGAAACTATCTAATACCCCCTCGTCTAGAACTAATTATTACTCCGCATTTGGTGCATCGGGCTGTACTGTTGTAACGAAGTTTATGACCATGTTGGATATTGTGCACTTCAATATTTCCCGTGACACGTTGCACACTGTTACATTATTATTCCCTTGCAGTTACTCTGGAAGCGTATTCAGTTGACAAACCTCAATCATCGCGTTGAAATTTGTATGTATAAAACGTCATTATAGCTATGGTGGCTCAATGAAAAGCTGCAGAAAGGTTACGGCCCTTTTGCCACAGAAAAGTAATACATCTGCCATACCATTTTTTGCAAGTCTTACCTTTAATAATGTAGTGCCTGTTGTGAAACCAATTGGGATATGCATTTGTAACAGTCAAGTCCGGTCGTCTACGAGTTAAGTTTTTACAAAAAAAAATATGGTGAGCCTATTGCTGCATCAAAGCTAAAACAAAAAGCCGATGACCGGAATTAGAGATATTATATTTTCGCCAAGTCTGTTAAAAGCACATGTTTCAAATTATTCTGGTAAGCCATAAAATTGTACATATTATGGGATCACTGATGAGGAAATTCCAACAGGAAAAATTGCCTCTTCAATATCCAGTGAAAATTCGTGTGGTTTTTACAAATCTGTGATTGTCTCAGTCCGAGTAAGCTCTACTACTGGTTATGGCTTATAGTTTTATTATTGGTTTATAATAATCTAGGGTCCAGGTTAAGTTGATGCAGGAATAACTGGACAACATAAGGATCCAGTAGATAGAACGGCCGACATCTGATCTGACGATTGTGGGTTCGAGTCCCGCTGTGGCCGATGCGTTGTGCACTTAGGCAATGCACTTTACTTTGATTGCCGTTCTCTATCTATATAGTGATGACATGTATAGCAGTTAGAAAATGTTACATTGCAAATTATACTTTCAGAGGTTAATTGACCTTATTAATTTAAAATATTTTCAAAATAAAATAAAAAAAATCAGGGATGATAATAAATATGAATGTTGTTTATTTGCATGAAAATTGACACATCAGGTCTGTACAAATGAATATTGTATAAAACATTGTGTAACACACAGACAAAATCCTTTGTAACGGGTGAAACAAGAGCAGTCTGACATTCGTAAATGGTACAAAAACAGGAAACGAATAGATTGCAAAGATAATAATATAGCAGTATTGGCACAAATCCTCCCATTATAAACAAACTGCACATACCCCAGTGCGGTTGCTTCCAATATTTATAATAACAACCCTACATTGAAATTTTGCACTCATCTCAGTCCACCATGTTCTCGTTTTGGCGTTATTAAGGTCCATGTTCCGATCGTTAATAGCCTAGTCCCCAGAAACCCCAGAAGTGGTCAACATTGGTATCAGAAGAATACTACTATTTTTCTCATTTACCCTGTAAAATTTAGGGCTAAATCATTAATGTTTTGTTTTGGATTTATGAACGAAAATCTACTCTATGTTGGTCGACCAATATGAATTTTGCATAGTACTCTATGGAATTACAAAATCACGTTTTTAGCTCTCACATCCAACCGGGTTGTCGGGAGGGGTCATTATTTACGCCGGGGGGGGGGGGGGGAATGGAGGATTTGGGGGGGGGAACCCGAAAAAAAATTGTAAGAGAGAGGGGGGAACGTGAAATATTTCATCAACGCGAGAGGGGGGAACATGAACTTTAAATGGGAAAATCAGCATGATCAAGGGGAGAACGTGAAAATTTTTGAACGGAAGCGAGGGGGGTGGGGGGAGAATTAAAAAAAAAAAAAAAAAAAGTTGGAAAGCCTCCATCCCTCCTTGGCATAAATAATGACCGCTCCCTTGGAATATCGGCGCGAAACAGACGGGGTTTTGGGGTGAAGCCTTGAAGGCCATTGTATCAAGATGGAAACTTTATATGTATAAATCGGGTCATCTCTCTTTAAGGCAATACATATGGCATTGATCCTTCCAACCGATTTTTTCCTGCTTTGGGTCTTAAAATTAGTTTAAAGTAATTGAAACACCAACTGGGAAAAGGCGGTCATCTGAAACAACATGCCCAAATAGGACTTCTGTAAATTCCGTAATAGTGAAAGTTAATTTTAATTAGCTTGCGTATCTAAAATACTCATAATTCATTGGAAGGTACCTTGTATTTACGACAATTTACTTATGCCTGTCCACGCCCGGAGGAGCATAGGCCACAGACAACCTCCTTCCATTCGCTTCTGTTCTGGGAAAGCCTGTTGATACTGTGCCAGTTGTATCCCATCTTCCTCACCTCCTCTTCCCATGTCCTCGCCACTGTTTCTTGGCCTCCCCTGCTTTCTTTTCCCTTGCAGGTTCCATTGTAGTGTCTTTCTAGTGATGCTTCCTGTCTCTTTTCTTAGAGTATGCCCTATCCAAGACCATTTTCATTCTTCAACTGATTTACTGGTGGAATCTGATTTGTTCGTTCCCATAGCTCTTGGTTACTAATTCGATTTGACTAATAACCTCCCAGAATCATCCTTAAACACTTGTTGATGAAGGCTTGAATCTTCCTGTTGCACTCAGCCAGTTGTTTTCCATTTTCTCGTCCATAAGACCCCTGACCTTTACACTGCATTTGTGTTAAATATTCTGATCTTTGTTGCTGTGGTAATTACTCCTGGCCTCCAAACTTTCTTGAGTAGGTTGAAAGCTGTTCTTGCCTTTCCAATCCGGGTTTTGTTAATGTCTTTGTTCTGTCCCTTGGTGTCCACACTGCGCCCTAGGTACGTGAATGATGTCACATCATCTATCTCCCCACTACTTATGTGATATTGTTTGAATTTGTGCTTTTTATCCTCATCAGCGTTGTCTTCCCTGCATTGACTTGATGCCCAATTTGGCTTGCCCCTACCTCAAATGTTGAGGTTTGGTCTTGCATTTGCTTTTGTAGGTGTGGGAGAACAATGCCAAATCATCCATTGTATTCCATTCCTCCTCCCTTCAGTTGTTTCCTCATTATCCAGTCAATTGCCATCAAGAAAAGAATGGAGGGTAGCAAACATCCTTGTCTAGCTCCCGTTTTAACCTCAAATTTAGGTGAAGCTCCTCTTCCATGTAATACTTGACACTGCATCCGGTGTATGTGTTTTTGAATAGCCTTATGTATTTGTCTGGAATTCCATAATGTTTCATGAGACTCCAAAGTGATTCCCTGTCTAAGCTATCAAAAGCCTTCTCATAGTCCATGAAATTTATGTAGAGTGAGCTATTCCATTCCACTGACTGTTCTATGATAATTCTCAAAGTGGCTATTTAGTCTATACATGATCTTTCTCTCCTGAAGCCTGCCTGTTGGTCTCTTAAAAGCACATCCACCGCTGTCTTTATCCTGAAAGTACCTTTCCAGGAATAGAAAGCAGCATTATCCCTCTGTAATTTTTGCGCTGACTTATATCACCTTTCTTTGGTAGTTTAAGTATGTATCCCTCTTTCCAATCTTGTAGAATCACTTCCTCCTCCTCCTTCTCCCATATTCTTGTAAAAAGGGGGGAAGCCATATCCACATATGTTTGCAAATCTGCTTTTACTGCTTCTGCTGCTATCCCACCTGACCCTGCTGACTTCCTACTTTTTAGCAACAAAATGGCTTTCTTAATTTCCTCTTCCACTGTAATTTGAAGCAATTACTCTGCCGGTGGTATTTATGACACCACGTGTATTTAGTCTGAGACGAATATACCTAACAGAGAGTCGAAGCAAGTAATCAATGGATTGTTTGCAGCGTGCAGTGTCTGGTACGATATTGTTATGGTAATTCAACGATTCCCTCGATTGATCGAGACGCAGTAATCGTTATTCAATGCATTTCAATGTATAACCCCAAGATTTGAGTTTGGCGGGCTATTTTTAAATCAATGATGCTCACACGTGCGTGTTATTTGTCAAAAAGCCTTGAACACAGTTTAGTACTCAATGATTTATGCATTCAAGCCATGGAATAATTTAAAATGACCCCAATTTTGTACACTCATTTGTCGACTATAGGTAGAATTTGCTCAAATTTCAATGTATTAATGACATTCTTGGATATCTTCAAAATATACTGAGTTAATTAAAATATGTATTTTCTCTTTCAATATCACAAGAATTGAAACAAATGTGGACCAGTTTATTTCTCAAAATCAAATTTTTTTAACAGAATAGGATCTAATTGGGCATTTTATTTTAATTTTGACTCATGTCCTTATGAAAAAGAAGTTATTGATGACATGGCCAAACCCATAAAGTGTTAATGTGAGCCGGTGTAAAGAAACTGAGTGTTCCCCTATGAGAGAGTGTCCTAGCTACCATAGCAACATGTACGGAATAAACCGTGACCTTGTAGACGAGGCCATTTGGGTACAGTGCTGAAACAATGATGCATACAGCACTCAATGGAGAACAAAATAGACAGATGGGTGGTAGGACACTCAGTCACACGGACACTGTATTATATGACACCGGTCCTAAGAACAATTATATTCACGTTAGGTCATGAATTGAAGCACAGAATTGGGTAAAATTGCCTGATTTGCAGGATACCTCGCTCATAGAAAACCGGGGGGGGGGGGGCGCCCAAGATAGCGCGTTTTTGCCGTTCCCATAGGTTTAGCAGACGTAATCACGAACACTTGACACAATATTCTAAAGTCGAAATAGGTTAATATCAATATTTTCCCCTCAAAATCCGTTGAGTTGAAGAACACATCTCAGTATCAGTATTTTTTTGTTATGAATACGTTTACAGAACGAAGGGTACCATTTTTGAACGAGGCTTGCTTTACCTCATGTTCAATCGCAGGGTCCATCGCTATTTATAGCTGCTGACCATGTACCAGGTAGCCTGTACGCTATGCACGGGCCTATGCATCACCGTGGAATGATTCGTTACTATGTAGCAATCCTCTCATGTCCCGGAAGGTCCTTTAAAAAAAGATTTATGATTAGTTTTTGCATACAATTAGCACCACCGACTTAAAGCAAGCAATTAAATAGATCCGCCGCGGCGCCATACGTCATGTAACCCACTGGCCACTCATGATCATTTATAATGCGTGAACGCACAACATATCAGTGATACTTAAACTTTCGGTCACGTCATGCTCGTCAATGACTTCGTTCGGCATTTTGCGCTATGGAATGAAGCTTTGTGCCGCCACCAACGAAAGACCTGTAAGAAAACTTAAGTGCTCACCGCGCCACCGTGCGGCCAAGTCATTGCAAGCCGAAACAGACCTGGTTCGATACGCTCGAGCTGTTAACAATGGACTACAGCTTTGCTTCCGATCTCTGTAGGTATATTCGTCTCAGTATTTAGTAGTGTGCAATGCGTGCGTGTGTTTGGTTGGGGCGGGGGTAATTTTTTTAACAACTTTCACGTAACTTTAATATTTACCTTATCACACTGCTTGACTTCAAATGGAATGCGACCTTTGGTCTTATAAGAATATACATATGTTAATATTGCACCAATGACTCAAATTTGGTTGGAATTGGACTTCGCAGGAGTCGTGATCATTAGACCGCTAAAATCGTGAGTTCAAGCCATAATGGGGTCAACGTGTTCACGATACTTAATCTCAATGCCTCGTCGACCCAAACAAAATCTGGGGAGCTGTTAGGGGAATATCACGATCTAATGTATAGGTTTGAGCACCTAATCGGCGGCCGACTAAATGAAACTAAAATGATTCTGTGATGATTTCCTAGTGGAAGCCAAATAAATGCAAAGCGCTTTGATCTTATGGAAAAGCGCTATATAAAATACCGCATTTATAATGACTGGCTGGCTGGTTATTGTCCCCATTGAACATTCTTTCAAGCGGAAAAAATAAACACAAATGAAAACAAACAAAACTAAAAAAAGACATAAATGGTGCATTGTATTGTTTCAAATAAACAATAAAGGAAAGGTCGTCAGACAAGTTTCTGTTTTAGTTACAAATGCAGACATTGTTGTACAGTTAGGGCGGTTGTTCTGCTCATAGTGCGCCATCACTTTGTCATGTGTGGAAAGCAATTGTTGGCGGTATCATGTAAACAATTTTCTTTCACCGGTCCGTGACTTTGCACGAATTTGCTTTTCCGATCCATGCTCGCACTTTCCGGGTACGGCAGTTTTCTTCTGAATCTAAAATCGCTGACGTTTTGTGTACCTACCAGGCGGCCGCTCAGATCTTGAAGACTATTTGGATGCATGAATACATGGTGCGTTATAAAAACCTTTACCATGAAGCAGTCCATCAGACCACAGATTTAAAAAAAAGAAAGAAAGATGGGTGCATCGATAGGGCATACTATACCTAGGATATGGCCAAAATGTTGGAATAGATTTCAGTACAATTATATCTAACTTTTATATTTCCCCTTATACAAACATTGTCTACCTACAAATGAACTTACACATGTTTTTGTAGACTTTTGATATTTTACTCTCGTACCATTTCTAAGTACAACAACATAAAACTTGTGTCTCTTGCAATTATTTTGAAGTCAAACCATTTTTTTTATTTATATTTCTTGTACTATCGGAATACGGTGCCGACCCCGACCTATAATATAATAATTTTATTATTATTAAAGGGACAAGCAGCGATTTGCTAATCCGAGACACATCGAAAAAAATCATCAAATTCGTATTTTGTATTTTTGTTACTGGCGTAGATATGCGAACAACCTTGCAAGTGGTTGGCTTGAATCCGTGTATTAAACACAAGGCAGTACTTTTTATCTGATTCTGTAATTTCTATACCTGCGTATCAAAATTCCGACTTACGATAAAAAAAAAAGCCTTTCCCGGTGAATATCCCAGATTTTAAGCGTGAGTTTTGGTTGCACCATTGTCAACACAATTCTGACCTCAAACAGAAACATTTTTGATCTTTGTTTATTCTGTACTGGTGTAAACTACAATCAGCTGTTAAGTGTCGATTTTGAGATGCCATCGCTGTATGTCTATTTGCGGGAGACGTACCAAATTTCATCAAATACACACGCTCTTGAAATAAGTTTTAAAATTGCCATTTCCACAATTTTTTCTTCCTTCGCATTATCGCTGCTAGTCCCTTCAGTAATAATATATCTGATTTGTCAAAATGTATGGTTTCTTCAGACTTGTAGAGTGAAGAAAAAAACCAAAAAAAAAAAGGGTTATGAATAAGATTAAATGCTACCTTTTTAATGTATATACAATTAGATGTAGATGATAGTCAATATTATTTTATCTAATTGTGGTATTCGATTCACACACACACACACACAAACCTAGTTCGTGATCTTTCAAAATGGTCCTAATCTTCATACAGTCATAAAGGACCAGAAAAATACAATACATTATTCCCAGTGGGCCACCCCCCCCCCCCGTATTAGAGGTTAATATTTGCTTACATCTAATTTACATACTAACACGTCAAATGCAGAGCCAATATGCATTTTCTTTATATGTATCTGGACAAGAACAAACAATTTGAGACTAGTTTTGTGAAAGTATTACCCTAGGATGACCTTGAACAGTTGAGCCTATATTCCTGAAACTATTGACAGTAGATTTGGCAAACTTAACTTTTTTTTACAGATCGCTCGTTACAGATGATAAGTTAGAGTAGGTTCCAAAACGATTAGACGTGTTTTATATACTTTTGACCCCTGTACACACTATCCCCTACTTTTTTAAATGTTCCCCATTGTTGACTTGTGTGTTGACACATATTTAGAAGTATGATAATACAATTGCAGTTTTTTTCAGGTGAAGAACAACTTTCGTGCAATGCATTTTTTTAAAGCGGGACAAATGTCAGCCGAAATGCTATTCACCTTGTTGTCCTAGTAGAAACCATTCATAATAGAGTCTTCAATGCTCAATAAAAACTGCCATTTTCGACTCCTAATTAGCTAATTAATTTATTTGAATCGGTATGCAGGACCGGCGCAAGCTATGCGCCAGGTGCGGCGATCGCCGCACCACTTTTTGAGAAGAAAAAAAAAAAGAGCGAGAGAACGAGAGGAGAAAGAAAGAGGAGAAGAGAAGAGAGAGAGAGAGAGAGAGAGAGGGAGAGAGAGAGAGAGAGAAGGGGGAGAGAGAGAGAGAGAAAGCAGGCCCGTACGCAGGGGTGCGGTCGCACCCTCCTATAATTCCACAAAAGGGGAAAAGTCTCCTTTTTTTCGATTCTTTGATACAAATCCAAAATTTAGAGATAAAACGATGAAAAAGTCCCACTTTTTGGTGGTGAGATGTTAAAAACGCCAGAAAGGATCATTTTAGATGGATGTTAGGTCTAATTTTTCAAAAAAAAAAGTCCACTCTTTTGAAGACCCGCACCCCCGTAAACAAATCCTGCGTACGGCCCTGAGAGAAAGAGAGATAAGAGGGCAGGGAGATCGTGGCTAAAGGTTGTAATTGAAAGTTTTCGATTTGTCTAATAAGTATTGGGTATTCAAAAATTAGGTAATATCAATGGCGGATCCGAAGGAGCCGTGCCCCCCCCCAACTCGCCGAAAAAAATCAATGCGACAATGACACTTAGCCTACTTTATACTTTATACTGAAAATACTTTGTAACCCAAAATTTTCGCGCTAAGCGCGGTTAATGGTGCAACGAGAGATTTTCACATAACAGGTGTCCCGAAAAAATATGAAAATTCTGATTTCTGCCCCAATGTAAAGGTATCTATCAAAACATATATCCCTATGTGAAATGACTAAGCTGAGAATCATTTTTCTGGGTACAAAAATGGGTGAAATGCAAATTGACTGTGTTTTACAACCTAGTTTACCTGAAATTAAGCAAATAAAAATCGCCTTTTGTGTTCACTTTCAATGCATTTCTGTAGCCAAATACAAGGTATCTATATGAAATCACTACTGTAACCAATATTGATGCCTTTAAAAATCTTTCGTTGCACCTATTAGGAGTTCTAGACCCGATTTCAGTGCAGGATCTATCTTGGTTTGTTTCCTGTATGGATTTTAAAAGGGTACATATAGAACTCATTCCAAGCATTTACTAACGTGAATCAAAAAAATGTGCCAGATGAAGACGATCTTGAACCTAATTGCAATCACTATATCATAGATTGTCTTATTTTATAAAACACGTCTAATATACTTTCATTTGTGGAAAAAATGAAAGAAATCGACCTGAAAAATACGCGAGATATGGCGGGTTTTTGTAAGCACCGGCCCCTTTTTCCCTGTTCTCCATTCCTATGGATTTACACATATTAAATGTGTGTTTGTGAGAATTGTAACAAATTTTTAATTTTTTAGGTTTTTTCTTTTTTTAACTTAAAAATTTTACATTTTTCTTGAAATTTCAGACTCCGGTATTAATCATGATCTATTTAATCCAGTGTGCAAGTGTATGAAAATCCCAACAGCATTCACTATTGCACAGCAAGAAACAAAGAGTCTTCCCAATTTTAGTAGGATTTTGCTAGAGTTTAGACCCCTATTTGCATACTTGTATCTATAGACCAGTTAAGCATTCAATGTTTTAAACATGGGCCCCTAAGGCCTGGTACTTGAAATAGGTCGGCCTGCCTGTTACACACTGGGCAAATTGTATCTGTTAGGTTTTAATACTATGGGCCAACTATTCGCAGGAATGGATTCGCAGGCAACAAATGAAGTGACGTTGATTTTAACTGGTCTATACCTGTAATTACGTATGTTGAAACCCTTTTCATTACCCCTCATGATTATTTGGTGAGATTTTGTGTGAACATTTAATTCCTTTTTGGATCAATAAAGGAGATTATGGCTATCATAAATCAATTAAACAAGATCGCAACAAGGGTCATCGTTACTTTCATAATGTTATAGGGTTCGGGGATAGGGGGCCCCCTAATGTACATTAACTCAATATCTGCTTAACTGTAAAATCCCATTGGAATTGAGAAAAATAGGTGGCTTAACAAAATTTGTCATATTGGCCTGATTTTCAGACGATTTCTTTCATTTTTTCAACACTGAATATATAAGAGTTGCTTTGTTAAAACAAACAACAATGCCCTATGATTCGTGATTTTATCAGGTCAGTCAGCTGCAATCCTTGGCACATTTTTGTTTTATTCAGTAGTATATGGGACAAGTTGCATATTTTCAAATTGTCAAATTTGCATGCGAAAATGTGTTTGTTCTCGTAATCGCTTGATATAGGAACTCTCCACGAACATGGCTGCATTGCGGTCATTGTACAGGCAAAAACTAAACAATCTGATTTTGCTTTGGCAAAACGGTTTGGGTCTTGTGGTGTCCGTATAAACTAATGATGTTACCCTCAAATTTGGCATGAGAAATGTTTTTGGAAAGTGAACATTGCAAAGGGGTCGCGCACTTTGCCCTCACTCACCCCGGCAGCTCGATGTACGCATACTATCCATTGACACTTGCTGATAACAAATGTTAAACCCATTTACTATAATTTTTTTTAAGACCGTTTGATCATACCAATAAGCCATTATTTAAATTTGTTCTATCAAATTTGCAGGGAAAATATTTTTTTTGGAAAGCGAACATCGCAAGGGTTCGAGCTTTGGGCGGGACACACCCCCGCCCGCCCAACCCCCAGACAGCGTTTATATACGACCTTTCCATTGAACACTTTATTCTTAGTTCAAACAAAGCTTAAACCATCAACTATATTTTCTTTTTTAAAACGATGATCATACTTACAGCCTGGTTCAAAAAGGTTTACACTTTTTTGTCTTAAAATTTCTAAAAAATGGGTGAACCTACACTTTCCGTTGAAGAGATTTATTACCAACAATATCTTGTTTAGAACTGGTGAAAATGCGCAAATAGTCAAAACCACTTTGTTGCACCACACGTAAGTCTATGGGACAATCGTAGTTAACATAATCAATACCATTGCTTGAACTGTAGACCTACTCAAGTAACAAACTACTGACCACCCTTCAAGTTTGTGTGAGGCGTTTACCTTTTGAAAATGAGAGAATATTTCAATCATGAAACTGAACCAAAGAGACGTACACTTAAATTACTTGAATACACTTTCAAAACTAATGTCCCTTTACAAAATAATTTAGTTGTTTTCAATTCAAAAGAATTTTAAATTAGAAGGGGCTTGCATTCTTTTCTTGTCAGTCACTTTATAATCACTTTTGAAGCTGTTGCTTCATGTTTTTAGCTCTCAAAAATAAGGCAATTTACAACTGAGGAAAGTTTTTTACAGAACGTTTTAAGAAATACTAAGTCCCATGATGGGGTGCTTTGTTCAATGTAAAATGTGTTTTGGAAAGCGACTTGCAAGGGTTCCGCGCTTCGCGCGGGAGGGGGAACCATGGTCCTGGACCATAAGGTCCTGGACCATAATTTCGGGCCAAAATCTCAGAAGCCAGACTGCACACCGTTATACCGTATGCTTACACACTGACACTCATTATATTGGCCCGCCGCACCACTTTCAATTTGCTTCCGCCGGCCCTGATACCCTTAAGTTATTATCCATATTCTGCATGAGTCAATTTAGCGGAAATCCCTCTCCCTCTCCCCCATCATGTATTATATGTCATACTTTTCACTCTGTGCATTTGAAAGCCACACAACATACTCGAATGTGATTTCGCATTTATTTAGCTTATATGGACATAGAAACTGCATTAGCATACTAACCCCAAATGGCCGGCCATAAAGCGGTCAGCTTCTCACGATATTAGTAAACTCGACCCAATTAGTACATATCAACATCGCGCTTGGAAGACGTAATCTGACAGCATTACCTTATTATACGATGTAGGGAAGCTAAGGTCGCGATGAAGGCTACCATACATCTGTCCCGGAATACAATCGGAAAATGTTTTTCGCAGAAAACTGCAAGTCCAGGTTAATTAAATATAAGCGATGCCAGCTTTCCAGAGTAGACGTTCTTTTAGTTGATATCACTTATGATTGGGGTCAAGAGGGAGGATAGCGAATTATCTGAGACACTTGCAAATTCCCTTGGGCAGTTGAGGACAATTTATATAACAACAAATCATGTGCTTTATTCTGGAAGAAGCGACATGATACAGATCAGGGTGATGGACAATATTCAGGGCCGTACGCAGATTTTTTTTACGGGGGGCGCGGGTCTTCAACAAGTGATCTGTTTGGAAACTGGACGCTAACCCCTAAAATGGTCCTTTTTTGGACGTTTGAACATCTAATCACCAAAATGTGGAATTTTTCGCCATATTTTTCTAAATTTTGGACCTTTTAATAAAAAAAAAAAACCGCAAAAAGTGGACCTTTTTCCCCTTGTGGGAATTTGGGGGGGGGGGGGGGGTCGACCGCACTCCCCCCCCCCCCCCCCCCCCACCCATGCGTAGGGCCTGAATGTTATCTCGGTATATATTTGACACTGGAAAACAATTCAAACACTAATTGTGTCCTCTCCTCTGATAATCTGCCTGTGATTGAAGGGCATGTTCTTGTTATTACTAATGAAATGTAAGATTCATATCGTAGTAGGGTTATAAAAGAGAATCTAATTCTAGAAATTTTGGGGAGAAGGTTTGAAGATTTGTTTTTCTTTTTCTATCAGAATTTTGGGGTCCAAGCTCTGGGAAATGTGGGGAACCTTGTAAAATAAGGAGGTAAAATTAGTACAGGGGTAAATTGGAAATCAAGTCAAATTGTGTTTCAATGTACACTAATGTGTTTATCTTATTATAAGTATTAACAAGGTATAGTTTGTCTAGGTTCTGATCTTTATAGTTAAACTGATACAGCCCTATTAAGGTTCAAGGTTATCCTGGGGGTAACGTTACCCAGTGCTCCGATTTTGTTGAAACCGGTGTCAAATTGTTCGTCTTGCCTTATTTTACAATGTTTGGCAATTGGTTTCGTAATTAGTGGGCACAATGTAACATGGTCTAACTTGACCTCAAGTTGTAAACAGTGCTGTCCACCCAAAATAATTGAAATGGATTTTCTGCTTCAGTAGGACCAGGGCAAGAATTCTTGTTTATAACCCTACTATTGTGATGTGGTTGGACGATGAGTTGGTTCAGTTTGGAATGATGTTTCTTAGATCGCTTGCTCTTCTGACTATAGCAATACTAGGTGAGGTTCTTGTAGTCCGTCCAGTTTGACTCGGATTGCAGTTACACCATACTCCAGAGTGTCGCTGGGCTGGAAGAACCCTCTTATGAGCATTTGATCATTGAAATTAAAAGCTTTGTATCCCAATTTACGCATGTGAGCTTTTGGTTTTAAAGGTCAAATGCACATCGCGCGTTGGTATGTAGGCCTACTAGGGGTGGGCAAGTTACAAAAACGAGTGGATTTTGGCTCCTGAAAAAGAATCTATCAAGCTTTTTCACTGAAGATATTTTTTTTTAAAGTTTTGTACATAAAGTCAATGGGATTTTGAGGTTAAATTAGTTATTTGCCAATATTTGCCACATACAAGCTAATGACAACTATGTAACGTGCACATGTGCTAGGTATATTGCCTCCCTTTGTAAAACCACAGGTTTCCAAAATAACCAAGTTCATGTTTGTCTATATAGAATAAAGAAAAAAAATCTTTACCTTGCAGAGGGCGTGTAGTCACTCATTAGCACAGCTACAACTGTCACCTACTGGTTTAAATGATAGAAACAGGAATACACCTCTTTACACACAATACGTTGCCTGCTACTAATATGTTAATAATATTACCACACATGCACATGCTGGTATGAAAACAGCCCATTACCATTCACAGGTATTAGCAAGTAATGTAACTGGTTGCAAAGGCTTGACCTTACAACAGGACTTCAATTTTCACTCACTCCAAACTTGTTTGGTTGTTCTGTGCATTGCCATGCCTCGATTGAAGAGAGTTTTGGAAAAATATATTTTCTGCCATTGAGAATAAATTTGCTATTTTTTTTCTTTGACAATTATTGTGCTTTGTTTACTAATAAAAGTCGGGATTCGACCTTTTTAAGGCCTAGAAACAGTCGTAAATGGCATATTCAAGACCGCTTTAAAATACTTAAGTGTTTGTATTTCACAAAGAACAGTAATATAAGGTGTTTATATGACCTAACACAAGCAATTTAGAGACAGAATGGGCATTTTGAATTTGGAAAAAAATGACTGATTGTGAGTTAAAAATCTCTTGGTAAATATTTAAGCACACTTGTAGGTTCTCGCCCCCGCTGAAAGATTGCGCCACTGCTAATTGTTGCATGATGGAGTAGTAGATCAATGTCTTTAAAATATTCAGCGAATTTTGACTGCCACTACGAGTGTACGTAGCGTTTTCATGGTGGAAAATTTAGTATCATTTTTTTAAATGGCAGGATAAGAAGGTACGTTTCCTTAAAGAGTGAGTGTGGACAAAAGTAATAGGTATATAAAGAATATACCTGAATCATCCAACCTCACACACCCAGAAATGAAGTTCAGTTTTCCCGTATTTTTCTCACTCCAAATTAAGAAGTTGTTCGATATTTTTCGGACAAGATATTGTATTGGTGTTTTGGAAAAGAAATAATCTAACTATCACATTTATCACTCATAAATGGACAGCCAATGACTTAGATAGACAAGCGGATTCCCCACAAACGGTGTAACCAAAATCAAGGTGCCACATAACAGTATTATAATGAAGCATCGCACTTCAGTAACAGAGTTTTGGCACCACCATCTTTGGTTTACGTATCGTCCTTATGCATATTTATGAGACACGCCGTATTTTACGTTCGTCCACACTGAGCGAAGTGTAAAAACACATAACAAACGATGCCACATGCTATCACTCCGGACTCAAATTATCTCTTTTCCTAAGCAAAATTTACAGGGGTCATCGGGAGACCTTTTTGTGCATTATGAATGCAGGAATCTTTTTTAGATGCATGGTTTTCTTCCATCGATTGGTTTTTCGCATAATTATTGCAGAAAAATCGGCCGATCAGACAATGGAACACTGAGGACCTGCACACAGGAGAACATAAACGCGTGACGCACAGAGTTGTAGGTGCGTGTGCTTGTGCAGTACAGCGACGACGCGCGACAGCAAGGATGGCGCGCGAGGTGTGAGAGAAATCGGTTACGCTGCTGGCCGATTCAATAACACTAGCGTTCCCCCTCTTGGTTTATATTTAGCTCAATGGTGAGAGCTCACTACGACCTTAGATTTCAGTTTATGCGGGTGCAGATGCATAAGTGACATGATCCTAACCCGTTGTCGGATTGAAGAGTCAGGCCAGTGTCGACAGCTGCTGACAGGGCCCCTAAAATATTGCTCTCTGGGGCCCCTCGGACACACCTTAGTCGCACTAAAGTGCGATATTGCGTTGCTTCTAGACACTAAAGGGGCCCCACTTAACTGCTGACATGGCCCCTTTCCTTAAATCCTCCACCGTACCTAACGTTTTTCATATCTTCAAGGTATCGGATGCGTGCTTCTTGCATGGAAGTTAGACATTGTGTCTCTTATGCATCTGCACCTGCATAAATCTGAAATCTAAAGGTCGTTCCTGTGTCAATGCATAAGAACAAATCATGAGATCAAGGAAGCTTTGATTCCAGAATTGAACAGGTCACCTCTCCCTCGCGCTAGATTATTGTTATCATGCAATAGTGGTTTATTATCGTCCCGCTGGCGGGAAAAACCTCATATGTAACTCCAGAGGTCAAATGCAAAACCAATAGGTAAAAAGGGGACTCCAGTGCTAAAACCTCATATGTGCATTTTGCTCACTATCGGGTTCTAGGTTGAATTTTCAAGGCCAGTATGAAATTAAATCATTATGGCTTTTTATTCAGAATCTGAAATAAATAAGTATATAAATACCCCATTTGTAAAAGAAGAAAACCTTCTTGTTGCAAATCATTACAGCAAAAATATTCAGTGTTTGGTGTCTCCCGAAAAATTTTACATATGAGGTTTTGTCATTTACCGTTTTTACTACATGTGAGGTTTTGCTCTTAAGGTAAAATGCACAATATAGTAGACGACCAGCCTAAATGAGCCTTATTTGCAACTTTTTATAGGGGGGTTCAAATGGGCTAGTCTTGACCTTGAAATGCCAAAATGGCGGATATTCAGGTTTTTCAAGGTCAAAGACTAACATTTGTACGGTTGTTAAAGTTAAAAGTTGCAAAATTGAATTTGTCATACAACAAAACAGATAATTAGCACTTACATCTCAAAATCGTTTAATATTAACAATTGACCTTGACTGAAAGTGAATTGACCTTTGGACATTTTGGCCATAGCGTCCTCATTGAAGTCGGACTATAAAAACTATACATTTTTATATTCCGTATGATAAGGCGAGTTAATTTGACATGCATATTTAATCGTTGCGACAGTTCTCAATTTTTACCTCCGTGTTAACGCTTTGTTGCTCCTTCCCCAAAATGCCGGAACATTGAAGCGGCGAGCCCAAGTCAAAAACTTTCAACAACGATCAGGGCACCCCAAGACACCTTCAAATCTGTACAGAAGTTTGGTCCGGGATCTACCGGCTGTCTTCCTATAATATGAGGTTTTCCCGCCCAGCGTCGATTAGATTAAAATTTGAGTTTGAGTGTTGTTCTTTTGGTATGTCTGCGGGACATCTATATTTGCAGGGATTATGTGTGCTGTGTGGGTAGGTGTCATATTGATGCAGGTGGGTGGGTCGGTGGTTGGCGGGTGGGTAGGCGAGCGATGGTGGGCAGGTGAGGGAGGAGGGTGAGTGAGTAAAGGAGTGGGTGGGGGTTGATGAGTGAGGGAGTGATGTGAATGATTGAGTTGAGTGGCGAGCGAAATCTTGTGAGGTGAGTGTGGGGTGAGAGTTGAGCGCTTAGTTGTAGTGCTTATTTGCAATGATCTTTGCAAACAGGTGGGACCATAGTTTAAAGATATTTTTTTATTATGGAATTTGTATAATGTATTCGTATACATTGTTAATTATTTATTATTTTTTGTCTTCTTCTGAAAACTGCATTAGGACCCTAATGGAATTAAGCAGGTGTGAGATGCTCACCAGGTTCATACCAATAGATTTATTTTTTTTTTTGATTTTTTTTTTTTTAATAGCAAGTCTTCTTTCCAAAGGCGACTATCGTAAGGCTCCTTAGAGACTGTTTCAAACGGTTGGACTTTGCTTAAAAAAAAAAAATCTCTCGGGATTTGAGCTAACGGTTGGCAGCAGGTATATGTCCAAGAAATAGGGTTGCTTCAATTAGATACTGGCAGGTACGCTTATTGCTCCTCGCTACACTACGAGGTATGTCTGGTGGAGCAATCCTGCTAGGATCTATACGTTTTCCGGTGGTGTTAGACGGATGCATGACGGTAACAAGCGTGGCAGAGGCATTTAACTGTCTGAACCAAACTTATTGGCAATGGGTTGATCTATCCCTATAGTGCCAGGTTAAGGCCTAGACTTTCGAAAATCACTAAGCACAAAAACCACGTATTTGCTTCTAAAATTGTACTGGACAAATCATTCTAGGTATTATGTTGTGGGTATAAAATGTTGGGTGGGGACTCCGGCTCAGGGGAAATAATCATGAAATTCATGTATATTGGGAAATTGTACTGCTGGTGAAAACCAAGGAAACAGCCGCAAGCTCTATGGGTGACAAATGTTCGGACCATGGGAGGGCCAATTTCCCATCCCCACGATGCCAGGGAGGAAATATTGAAAAATCAGTGTAAACAAGAACAATAAAGGAAATGATGGTTGGTTGTTTTAAAAGACCTCATGTCTTTTCAGAGTGTATTGTATAGTTATACTTTCGCTGTACCTGGAGTAAGGCCGGCGACAAAAGTCTTTGTGAACTTCATTATAATGAGTTTATACATTTTATTACAAAAAATGTGACATTATCAACTATACATTATGCGATATCACTAAGATCAGCACTTTAGGTCCATTTTTAAATTTTCTTAAAGAATGTCTTAAGTGATTTTCAATGGCAATTCTCATTAAGCTGGAATAAAATCAGTAACTTCCAGCTGAGGTGGTGAACTTAAGTTTTGGCGAAAAAAATAATTCTGTGATTGGTAATATTTGGGGACAGCCTGTAGTTTGTCTTCTGTAGGTAGAGCCTTTATAACCGGTTAGTAAATGTCCAGATCTTATAGACTAGTCAAAATGTTACAGATGGAGTGCATTCGTAACAACAGTGGCATATTATAACCATAATAAGCTGTGAAAGTTATTATTGGTGTAGCTATGAACAAATCAGAACATAAGTGAAACAATGAAGAGGACTCTAAACACCTTTGGACGACAAAGAACTAATCAATACTTTAATGATATATACATTTTATAGCAAATGTGAGCATTATAAAACTTTACATTATGCTATATAAAAAGGAGCAGCACTTTAGGCCAATTTTTTGGTTATTTTTTAAATTTTACAATTTAAAGAATGTCTTGATTTCAATGCATCTCAGAAAGGCTGAAAAAAACAGTTAACTTCCAGTTGAGGTGAACTTAAGTTTTGGCAAAAATAATCTTTTGATGGTATATTTTTTTGGGACAGCTATGAGGTTTTGGCGGTTTGTAAGGTCGAGCCTTATAACCGGTTCGTAACTGGCACAGATATTATAATAGCAAATTGTTACAGTGGGAGTAGTGCATTCGATAAAACATTTGGGCACTATTATCACCATTAATATTCGTTGAAAGTTTATATTGGTGTTAGATAGAACGAATCAGCCCATTTTTTTTTTTTAAGTGAAATGAAGGACTCTAACCCCTCTGCGACAAAGAACTAATAACAATCACAAGTTTGGCTACTTTGGAAACATTATGCTGTTAAAATAGGAAAGTAGTAAACCATACCCATGCCTAATGTAAGTTATTGTCCCCACCATTAATTTAAGTTAACAACAAAGGAAGGTATTTTTAACCAGCATATTTGTTTTGTTAAAGTGTTGTAGTAGAGCAACGTGTAGTGACGTACCAATGCATTATTGGTGTGGTTTTCTGATTGCGATGTACCAGCATGTACTTTATAAAGTTTGCAGTGTAACGTTCCAAATGAATTAATTTCCAAATTAGGTTATCAATTAAGACTGTTAAACATAGATGGAAGATGACCTTTCAAGGACATGTCATCAATTAACACTACGGAAAATCTCACGGTGGCGTGTCATCTCATACTTAGCCTCATTATAGTAGCTACAGTCATTTAGCTAAAGCAGGGAAATCACTTCTGACATTAGATGACGCGGTAGAAAGCAACTGGTAACTGAACAGGCGTACATGTTTCTTTCAGCAAGTAAAAGCTATAATCATCACCTGTGTATGTAGTGGTGAACTGTATACATCCAATTGCAATTAAACCTGGGTGGCTATATCAATCGTCACTCAATTGACGAAATGGTTATTACCTCTCTGAGCCTGCTAGAGCCTTAATTGTGGGTGTGTGTGTGGGGGGGGGGGGGGTGTTGTGAAGGTGGAAATGACCAATAAAAAAGAAAACCAATGAAAAAACACTTTCCGGCATCAATTGCGATGGGTTCGTGACATTAAGATGATGGGGCCCTAACGCTAGTTAACAAACAAACAAGACACATTGGTATTGTCAAATTGTCCTAGAAATAGGGTCAAATTATTATTTTTGAGATATTACAATCCCCCGTCCTCCGGGAGCCATTTTTGTAAATACGTCTCCCTTCTAATTTGTATTTGCTGGAATACGATATACAATGACATATTAATGAATAAAATATCAACAACAATGACAAAAATAATAATCACGCTAATATGGATATGGCTCAACAGTACATACGCAAGAGGCATTATTGAGTTGTACGCCGCGGACTATCTATAGGGAAGAATCATGTTACAGGCAGCGGCATTACGTCGATGCATAAATTCGCCGTATTTAACGCCACTTTCTTTGCGCGACAACGGTGAAATTTGCACATAGCGGTTTCTTGAGATTAACCGAAAAGACCATTTTCAAATACCCAATAAGATATTACTGTTTGATATGATGGTTTTTAATCGTTGTTGCTATTATGAATGATTTCCCGATAGTTTGTACATGTGCACGGAAATACATCAAAGTGTAAAGGGCACTATGAGAGATTTGATAAATCAATACAATCGAAAAACAAATATAAGAAAGAAGGATTTTTTCACTTGTAGGAGGTATTCTAAAATACAGTACAAAATATAAGACGAACGAAAGCAACCTAATGTCGGCATGTTTTTCGATCGATAGTATTGTGCCAAATTAGTCAGGCCATTTTGAAAGTTTTTCGAAATATACATTTTATTAGTCGAGGTCTGCTCTTTCATTTACTACCGGCTTGTAAAAAAAGGCGTGCCAGAAAGTGGGTGAGAGGATAGAACACTGAAAAACGCAAAACCCCAAAACCAAAGTTGCAGGACTTGGTTTGCATCTGAGCAATGCACTGGTACTGGACACGAACACGCGGGCCACAATCAATATGCAGGTTAGGCTTTCTCGCTCATCAGTCGGAAAAAACATTCTTTGTGTAAATCAATACACCCCGTTTGTGCGTTGTACCACCACGTGACCATTAACCCGGGCGCTGCACACATTTGTAACACATCTCAAGTACAAAGGTTGAGTGATTAAATAGGTTGACAGACTGACAAGGACACCCCTGATGGAAAAACGCGATCTAGCAAAATGCAAGGCTAATATAATTTGCGCTTCAAAATATTATAAATACATTTTTGTTCAAATGAATGTCTTTCAGTCAGAAAAAGACACTATATTATTGATATCAAAGTAAAACGTTATATATCTCCGTATGATTGCAGCCAGTTTGATCGGCCCACGAGAACATTGAAATCATGATGGTAAAAAAGTACATAGCGTGTCTTGAAATAAGTAGCCAGTTGAAAGATAGTGAATGATAATAACCAAACCTTTTTCAGCTATATTCTGTTCGAGAATCCGCCCCAGCTTTTAATCGATCGTTACGTGCTTGTCTACTGGACACACTATATAATCCGATTTTCTGACCCAGGAAGTACAAGACATTCCTTAGAAACCTGTTTTTATCTATTGACTTACAATCATACAACGTCACCAATGCCGAGCGACGTATCCACCAAGGCCGAACATGGGACCTCCATGGGAAATAATTATAAGTTAAAGTCTGCTAATAAGGGCAATCCATAGTGCAGTAGATATTATTTCTTTCAGACCGCAAAAAGACATCTTTTTTTAAAACATACGTAAATTAAAAATTAGCCGGTTAGTACACTTTTAGTGCTGGGCAAATGGTGCCTTAAGGCGAGGGGCCCAGACAAAGTTTTTTACAGGGGTCACAATCTTAATTGAACCAATCAGTTGAAAGCACCCACGTATTTGTGTGTGGGTTCGATTTACCGTAAGGATGAAAAGGGTATAGTTTGTAATATGTACAGCCTAACGTTCAGGTTATAGGTAAAAACAGCAAAATCCAAGTTATAGGGTCAATTCAGTTGTACAGGGATCAATTTTTAAAGGCGCCTCCGATTTGGATAAATAAATGGTGCAAATTAAGGGGTGGTAGTTATAGGATACAATAAGGAGATAGTTTTAACTGTCTCTTAAATGCTTCGTTTTCCGATGTAAGGGGGCACAGAAGGTCAACGTCCGATCTCATTCAATGGGGCTTGATCTGGTTTCCCCCCTACTTTCTCAAGCAAGCCCATTTGAGACACTCAAAACTATTCCTTATTTTAATTCCTAGGGCTCCACCAATTAATTTGCACCATTTTTATCCAACTCGGAGCAACTTAAAATTTGACCCTGTACAAACTGAAAATGCCCTTTTTATTGATTTTTTTGCTGTTTTTAGCCTATAACTCTGAACTTTAGGCTGTACATATTACAAACTATACCTGTCTGAATCCTTATGGTAGACACATAAAAACATGGTATACTTCCAACACAATCGGATCATTTAAAAATTGACCCCGTACAACTTTGTCTTGGTCACCTCTCTTAAGGCACCACTTGCGCCACTTAAGAATCGCGTTCAGGGGTTCCTGTCAGGGTTGTCTACATATTTAAATCACTCAAACCCTTTGTACTTGCGATGTGTTACAATGTCTGTTAGCTCCAGGGCTAATGGTATTGGGTAGCCACAATTGCGCACCACTGTTTTTTTTTTTTTTTTTTTCCGTCTGCACCCAGTTGAATTCAGCAGCCTTGACGGAATTAATATACGGATCACTGTCCTACTTAATTCCGTCAAGGCTGCTGAATTCAAGTGGGAGCAGACCTAGCCGGACTGCAGTGGGTGCCGCCAAATTGGTGCGAACGACCCATGCCATGTGGGGGGTTTGCGTCTTTCAGGGACACTCTATCTCAGCTAGTTTGCACGCTGTGTTCACAGCGAGGTGTTAAATGAAAGAGCCAAGACATAGGCAACAGAAGGGTATATTTCGAAACTTTCAAAATGGTCTGGAATTTGGCACATACTAGTCGCAAAACATGACCAGGAGATACTGGTTTGTGCAAGGGATTTCGGGCATTACGCCCATGGGGGCGGGACTATTTTATGTTATAATTGCCTAAAGATCAGTTGCGGCGTATTTAGTGAAAAAACTCAAAATCAGCCTATGGGCTTTTATGATAATTAGCCAAAAAGCCTCATTACGGTGGGCGCTATTTTACTCCTGAAATCGGAAATCGTAATTGGAGTAAGATTTTAAAATTTTTATTTTAGCAATGGAACTATATTGATGTTCAACTATTATGAGCCAAATTATGTAAAATTGTCCTGTGGGAAAGTGGTGCGCCTCTTAGGTGAAAACTCCAAATCAAAAAATGTTTGTCCTTGAAGAAATCAATTTTTCTGTTTTGTCCAGTTTTTAGTATTTCAACCATAAAAAAAAACAAAATGCTAATTACCATATTTTAATAAGTTTTTTACTTAGCAACACGTTTAAACCTAGTTACGGATATTTGGCAAAAACTTGCCTAAAAAAAAAATGGAAACACTTTGGTTCTCTACCAGACCAGGGAATCAGCAAATACAACCGCCTTTTACATAGGGGTTAGGAAAGTAATGTACTGGCTGCAAGAACCTGGTGATGTTACTTGACCAGTAATTCGAAAACCTTTTTTGCCTATTATCTTATTTTCTATTTTTGGGACCAAAGTGCCATTTTTGACTGCACAATATCTCCAGTTATTGTTTCTCAATAAAATGCAGTTTGGCCAGAGTTGTTCATTAATGATACTGCTTGTACTGACGTTTTTTTTATTTTTTAAATTTCTACCCCGATTTTGGAGTTAATTAGCATTAAACATATTAATGGGCTGTGAATCATGTAATTTTCATATTTTGGAATATCATCAAGACCTTTTCATAAATTAGAAAAATAAATTGGCAGTACAAGGCAAATTGTGTAAATTCTTCCTGTGCAATACCAAGTTTTAATGTTGATAGGTGGTACACTTGGTCAGGAGAACGATCAAAATTTCCTTCAAATGTAACCATTGGCGGCCATATTGGATCATCTCATTTGCATAATTTATTCATAAGTGTCGGATCCACATAATTCCATATACTTTATACTTTATGTATCGAAGACATGAAAATGTTTAAATTAAGACTTTATTTTGATTAGGATCTGTCTACCTTAAGATCGGTTTTGGCCGCCATTTTGATCAGTACAACCGATTTTTCATTTTTTCCTGTTCTATGATAATAATAATAACATAAGGAATAATATATAATAATAATAATAATAAGCAATACGAATAACCAATCAAAACACTTTGGAATTACCCATGGTGTTTCAAAAAGGTTTTTATCAAAAGAAGACTTACCTAGCATGATATACTTCACGTAATTCTGCAGAAGTTTATTGTTACGTCCATTTCAATAATTAATTCAAAACAAACGGCGCATAAACCGTGAAACTGAAACTCTCCAAACTTCCGCTTTCAATAGTTGGCGCAAATTATCAAAATTAACGATATTCAATTATACAGGTTAAAATTTTGTATTGCACCTAAACCGTTGTGCGGTCATTTTCTGCGCTATTATTTATACATTTCCACGGACAGGTCATAACCAATTATGAAAGCGGTGACTGCGTACGATTGCAATAATACCATACCGCTCACCCACTCTCAAAAAGGAACACGGTTACATTTTTAATTGCTAGCTTTGGTCAAATGTTTGGGGGACTTAAGGGAATTTCATCCGTAGGGTTTAAAAGACTATATACTGTAGTTTTTCAACTCCCGGACGTACCTTTTGCTGCACCGTGATTTAATGCCTGGATTTAATCTACCTTTAGTTACTCTTTAGTTTGGATCCACTTCGAATGTTAGTTTTCCACTCTAAAGACTGCATCTTGATCAAAGAATAGACTCTTATTGCAAAGAAAGTTTACCTTTTCAGTTGCAACAGCATATCAATAGTTTATTCGACTGGAGGCTCAGCTACTAAGCGTCCTCTAATTACCCTTATGTTTGGAGAGGGGATTATTAAGCTTAATTCAGGGAAAACTACTTGACGTATCCATTAATCAATTCTTAGCGCGTACTCTCTGAACTTGTGGAAATAATTTTTATGTCACTCTACCAAAAGGCACCGTAAATGTTGACATGTTTAACGCTGGTTAATTTGGCATCACGTTCGTACAATGAAATCGACAAATTTAGTTTAAAACAGCCGTGCTACACGGCACGAGGCAATTTTACTGCTTCTATCGCATCTTATTCAGTACATAATATGGCGTTTAAATAATACTACTTTTGAGTTCTGACCACTCCAGCACACTGCATGGGAGATCAGTTTTTTAGTGTGCGTTGTTTCTCACCGAGAGCCTGGTACTTCGCATACGCCTGTGGGTGTAAAAAAAACCTCTGACACGATTAGGGATTTGCGTTTTGTATTTCCGCCAAAAACACAGCCAGTCTCCTGCAGTGCAGACGATAGGAACACATCTCTGGTACGAGTTACACAGATTTGGTTGCCCATGAACATGTTTGTCGCTTGATAGAGATGTGACGGAAGAAGAACGTATGACATGGAGTTTGCTATCGAATAATTAATTATACTTAGCGATTCCACCCTTGGAGCTCTTTTGCAAACTCATTCCTAACGTCGTTTCTCCTTGGAAGGTGTCCCCCAGTTTTCCGTTTTCTTTCTAAGGTGTCTTGGATAATGTTTATCTCTGGACCCAGGGCACATCGGGTAAGTGTGCAATGATTTTGTATTTCGTACTTAGCACTCTTCAAAATAATTAGGTTTAAGTCAATGAACACTGGAAAATTTTGGAAAATACGTCACCCAAAAAACCCTATTTTGGGGCATTTTGGCTGTCTCTCACCCAAAGACCCCTATTTTTGGAGTCCTCTTTCACCGAATGCCCCTGGGTTTGGAAGCGCCAGCCTTACACCCATATCCATTTCTAATGTGATTGCCCCCCCCCCCTCCTGTGGCATATATATGAAGAGCTCACTTCCAAAAGGGCCTAAATTCACTTTTCTTCCAAATTGAGTAATTAGCGGCATAAGACAAAGAGTATAAAACGCACATTTTGACACTAATTTCACGTTTCAAAGTTATGGGCTTCGGCATTTTCCGGAAATTTCCGGAAAAAGAATTTTGAAAAAAGTTTTGCTAATTTCTTACTGAAAGTGATAGATATATCTAACCTTTATCATGAAAATTGTTGTTAGCATCATTCTTGCCAAAAAGGAAAGCTTGGAAGCGATACGTTGTTGAAAATACTTTTGCGGCCATCTTGAAAAACAAGCAAGTGTCATATTACTCGAAGAGTTTATAAGCAGTTTCGATGTTGCTTTCGATTTTCATCTTCACCCGAGATTCCCTTTAAAATGAATCCCATTTTAAGATCATGGTTTTATGAAAAAGTAATTTGCCCGAATTTGGTCTGCAATTATTTCCAAAAGGGGCTGAATCCACAGAAAAATAAAGAATACATAGAAAACCCTGTTAAAATCAGAAAGTAAAACTGATGTGTTTTTTTCGGCTTCTACACGCGGGATCTTTCATTGACAACAAAATTAAATGAATTGATAAAGTACAATGTGATTATTTAAAAAAAATGGTGATTGATGAGATCGTTAAAAAAGGATGGATTTAGGCCCTTCCGGCAATGAGACACCTTTGTTAGTAATTTTGTGTTTTAGTTGTTTTCTAATATGCTTACCTATGAGCGGTGTAAGATAGCGCAATAACCATTGTATCTGACCTGGTTTGGAATGCTTTCTAAGATCGCTATGTAAATAAAGGTAAGGGGTAGCGTTAAAAAAAAGGCATTTTTCCTAGAAAATGCAGATGTTCCTAATTACTTGTTTTGGTAGATCTCCTATGAAGCAAGCTTTTTTAAATACGAGTAGTTTTTGGATGATTACGCTGAGAATGACAAAAATCAAAATAATTCTTTCACAGTGGTGGGACGCCAAATGTATTAACTAATATTTTTCTTAATACCAAATTCATAGTAGAAATAATCTATTCGCCAGGGAGTGCAACAAAGTGGTAACTCGGCATTTTGGCGAAATTATACATTTTAGTGGATATGCAAAAGTAGAAAAAGATACTTTTGAAACAAAGTCGTATATGGTGGGGGGTTCAGTATACTTTGTTGCATGAATGACTTAAAATGTCAAGAGTGCAATAAAGCCGTATCTTCACACTTACGACTTTTGTTGGCATCGACGATTGAAGTATTGTGAAAGTAACAAGGGTGGTACCTGCACGGTAATCTGCTCAGATAAGACTCTGTTGGATTAATGGCTTTGAAAATGTTGTAAGGGCAATCAGGAAGTATCTGTGCAGTTGGCGAACTTTTTTGCATCAACAGACTTGAAGTATGTGAATACACCAAGGGTCGTATCCTGCCGCCGTATCGCGCAGATACGGACTCGTATTATTCATGACTTGAAAAATGCTGAAGTGCACTAAGGTCGTATCTGTGCAGTTACGACTTTTTGCATCACAACTTGAAGTATTGTGAATACAACAGGGCGTACCGCGCCGTATCTGCACAGATACGACTCCTTGGACTTAATGACTTGAAAACTGTTGTAAGTGCAATAAGGGGTATTTGTGCAGTACGACGTCTTGCGTTAACAACCTGAAAACATTGTATATTGTAGCACAAAAAGCTGCATCTATGCTAAATTTTCAGAAGCTAAACATATTTCTTAACGTTTGAAAATTGTATTGTTTCTTTCATCCTGTGCAAAAACAAACAATGGTTTGGTATCGTCACAGAATCCCCTTCTGGAGCTTTAACGAACAGATATACACGAGATAGCCAACGAATTACCATCTTTTATAGTACTTTAGCTTTATTCGCTTCCCAAGTAATCCTTCTGTATGCTGTATAAGCCATTATTATTGAAATGGTTATTTTTTGAGTCGTTCTTTTTGCCGGGGGAAATGAAACGAAAACAACGTGAGACATTCTCGGTTTTTATTTCCGAAGGAAATGAGCCTATGAAGAGGAGTAACATGCATCTCTGATTAATTCCCATAACAGGTGATGTAGGGTAGACTTCCTAAATGTGTCAATAATTACACTGTGCGATACCACCTATTTTTTCACGTGTACGGTTACAAATCGCGTCTTTCAAGTCCTTCTCTTTGCACGCTAACTTACACGCTGTAGTTACAACCTGTGAGCTATACATAATATTATATATTTTCTTTGTATGCGTACAACTACTTCTACTTTTTAGCTGCCGTAAATAGTCAAATAAAAATGGACAATTCATGGAATACTTCGTCACTCAACAAGAAAGACAACACTATTCGCAAGAGAAACCTTTGGTCTTTTAGAAGTATGACGCTAATTGAAAATGATGATTGCTCTTCTAGAATCAAATCTCTCTCCTCCTCGTTCTCTCTCTCACATGCATAATCATATGCAAGCATAAAACCTCAATATTAAAGTAATAACACCATATTTTTAAAGAGCGTCCCAAATTTTTTAAATTTAACCTTTTTTTCCCCTGTGTTTTTGTTTTTGGTAATTGTCTAGGTAAACTATACCTCGAATGGTACTGCTCATGTGTACTTTTCATAAAAGAAGCGATTTTGTAATTATGGGATCCCCCTCCCCCCCCCCCCCGGGGTGTTAATTTAACGGGGGAACTGGAAGCGCCAAATTACTGGTCCGTCCATTACCTATTCCTTCTTTTTGCGATGCATGGACTGTCAAGCTTAACCATTCCAGGTATAGTTTACACCATGCCATGCAACTGTGGCCAAAAATCTCAAAATTTTTGGAAAAATTGGGTTTAATCAGTTAAATGTGTATTGTTTTCAAATTGTATAACATATTAAAATTAGGTAAGCTTAACTTAATTTTAATTTTAGGTAAAACTTTTCTTAATTTTAGTTAAATCTTTAGCATTTTAGTTAATTATTATGAAGGATCTATGCTTACATAACTTTGTCATAATTTTTGATGTACACACACCAGACAAACCTACACAGTGTTCGGAACCTAAAGTATTTAAATAACTTTTCTCTTGTTCTAACTTTTGTTATCAGAAGTTGTCCCAGGTGAATTAATGTGATCTTGTTTGTGTGATCTACATCTGATGCCTCCCCTGTGACTAAGTATAAGACCATATCTTTCAGTGACTTACACCAACACGTATTAAATCGTCTTTAATTCCTCTTTCACCTGCCTTGTCTATCATACAACATTGTGGCCAGGGCTAACGACCTCCATATTATGATCATTATTAATAAGGATGTCAACCTTTGTAACCTGTCACGGTACTTGAAATTATATTACTGTCATATAAAGGTACTAAGTCTCTCACTCATACACAAAAAATTAGACCCGCTAGGTGACGCTTTAAAGTAGCATACAAAGCATAAAACAGCAACTAAAGTTCCAGCATTCACGAACAAAGAGGCCAACTACTTTACTGAAGATGAACATTGGGCAAGCCAATCATATTTTTGTACCCTTTTTGTGGAGTCGTCGGTCGCCGGCCCTCTTATTCCAGGTTTCTCTTGTGGTGGGTTGGGATTTATTTCTTTCTTGTCTCCATGTTTTCTACGAAACGTCTGTTCCTGTAAGCGGTGCTCAACTGCATTTCGATTTTTTGTTTCTTACTTCTAAATAATGGCGTATCAGGTGTGGAATAACACTAGAATGGCATCGTATTAAATGCGGATTGGCGCCCTCTGGACACCACTCTTGCTGCGGGCGAAGTGATGATATCTAAAACGTCTGCCGTCATGGGTCATCACAGGAATAGGTGACAACTTCGTAATTGGTTGCCCATTGCATTCAGCTGTTCTTGTGCTTAATGTTCTAAAAAGGATGAGCTCCCAATCAGTACAGATTATATTCGACAACTTTTGACAACGTTGGTAAGAGGACGACGACGATGATATGATGATCAAATAGCCATGGTAATAGTGCTCACCAGAAACTTGGAGGCAACAAATAATATAGCTTAATATGGCCAATTCTGTCCAAATAAGCATCGCCAGCTCATGATAATACAAGAACTGATTTAACTTTCAATCGCATTCGTAAAAAGCGAACCAGCTATAGAGTTGGCAAATTAAAAAAACAGTTTCGACGAATACAGATTAGTTAGACTGACACTAAAGGGAGGGGGTTTGCTTGTTGCTTTTGATGTACTTTGACCAGCCTTCTTCCAGAAAAGTAAGAGTAATCCGATGCTGGTATTTTAGAAAATGAGAAGGTAATTTTTTGCATTATCAATGAAGACACATTGGGCACAAAATCGTTGGCCGGGGGGCCAGCGACTGCCGTCGTAGCGTGGTAAACCCCCGGTGAGCGGCCCCCTGTTCGAGACCAACCCAAATTTTCCCACCTTTTGTCCTTCCCCTCATCCCGTTTATTCCTTCACTCTCTCACGTGACATAGGGCTAGAAACGATAAGGAGTAGGGCTGAAGCCAATGGTTAGCCTGACTAGATTGTTGTGGAGAAATTTTTCCTAAACATCCGATTTTGCTGGTACTAAAATTCTTATTGGTTATTGTAATTCTGATTTGAACTAAGACATGTATCAGTTAATAATCCGATATTCATTATATATGGTTACCTCTTGGTACCTCTTATGTGAGCAATTAAATATTTTAATTCTCATTCTCAAATACCTCAGTTAAAAAATCAAATTTTATGTTTCATGAGAGAATACTTACCACACCTCACCCATAGCGATGTTTGAGAACCATAAACGTCTAAACGCGACGCCTATTCTTATCCTTTCTATTCACATCACTCTCCGGTCACAAAAATTCAATCGACAGGCATAAAATGGCTTTCGCGTTACGTTTAACTTAGGGGTTTCCACACGTCGCTACTGTGAATTAGTAGCACTAAGTCTGTCTCCTTTTGGTGTCTTAAAGTGATTTATTTGGTAGAATCTATGGCACCTAAATGAAATATACCTAAATAAAACGTACACAGATGGTTTTCATGGCCATTAGAGAGAGTATTCCTTGCGAAAAAAAAAGCCAGATTTATTCCGACAAATGTACACAACTGTACAGCGGTCATGGAAGCTACCAGGTTATTCCCTGTGGTTCTTTACAAAAAACGCCGCATGCAACCGAAACAGAAGCCAGTAAAAATATATATCACACGTGACCTTCAGCAAATTTGCCACAAGCCCCATCCTTGTGAACTCGTTGAGCCACACAAAGGATAGGAGCGAATTTCTTTAGAAATTGTTTATTGCAAAAAAATACACTTTTTAAACCTCATGATTTAGAAACTGTAAAGAGGGGTGTTTTAGAGATTCATTTTGTGATTAACAAATGTTTTAGTTGGCCTCAAACATTTTTAAAGGGTCGCGTAATATTTATAGTTTATATCGCAGTCGCACTGTAACCCCTGCCTTTATCAATGATTGCTACACAACAGTAATTGTATATTAGATGAATAAGCAACGGGCGGACCTCTTGTTCCTACCGAACACAATAGCATTCCGGAGACACCTGTTTAACATAAGTTGTATCTCGGGTGCACGTTTTAGAAACATGCCATCCCATACGCGCCAAATCCAATGAGTACTGAATTGGCTGATTCTGCAGTCTTTATGTCGCTTTATCCACATTTCAATGGAACAAATTTTGTATAATGACCGTCTCTTATAACCACCTGTGGGCTCCGTTATGGATGACCAATATGTCCGTCATGCCTCAATTACGAAGGCCCAGGTTTCAATCCATTGTATAGAGAATAGGTTCGATACCCACTAATGCGCGGTTTAGCAATATACGTACTTTTCAATATACAGAGTGAATAAAATAAAATAATTAAAAAACCTAAAATTTATTTAAAAAAAAAACTATATTTCTCGAGAATCCCAGGCCTCATTTTAATATAAAATTAGTTTTAAAAAAATTGTCAAGAAATCATAATTTTATATAGTTAAAAAACACGTTAACTTAAAGCTGTGTTTTTTATTTTAACCCTCGACTAGCCGGAGCCATTTTTTGTAACAAAACTCCCGAAGGGGGGGGGGGGTGGTTAACCACCCCCGTGATTTTCGTTACTGAACCGTAAATTTGGTACCAAAGGAGAGCTTAGAGTTTTTGTTTTTTTCTTCTTTCCATGGATCCCCCCCACCAAAATAAGTACTAACATCCCCATATGACGTCACCATGACGTCCTATATTGAGGAAAGTACGAAAACTGAATATAGGGTGGAAATTTTATATTTCGCAATTTTTAAGCTGACTCAAAACACCCTATTTAGCTCTAACATGATGTCATTATATAAATAGTCTTTCCCCTCAGTAGAGTCCAAAAAACCAGCAATGAAAATCTGTTTTTTCCTACCTTTTTGGCGAAAAATTGATTTTTCCATGTGTGTGTGTCTATGGCAATGGCAGTTTTGCTGACTTCGAACTTTATGACGTCATTGTGACGTATGCTAGCAAGGTTGGTACTTATTTTGTATCAATGGAAAGAGGAGGACCATATCTATCTATTGTACCAAAACCAAGTGTCTGTGATGTCCCTGTGTTGTGTTAGGCAGTTGGACTCTCTTTCCGGATGGGGGGGGGTGGGTTACCACCCCCCTAATCGATACTTGGATCACCCTGTATAACTTACCTATACCCCGGTGATGTTTGTTTTTTGGATTAAAAGGAGCGGAACATGTCCTTTGACAATTACATTAACTAATTGGCACAAAAAGGGGGTTTTAAGCAAGCCGGGGAAAAAACCTAAGGGGGGGGGGGTGGTATCCACCCCCCTTCGGTATACTAGGGTTACTGTTAAAAGTAAACGCGATAGTCTTTCATACAGTCAGACTTGACTAACCACCGATCATCTTTCAATTGCTGTGAAAGACTAAACGGGCTTGTTGCAAAACGATAGAGTAAATAATGAACATGGCGGCTTCGTTAAATCGTCTACTGCTTCGAAAGTACATAATTCAAATTGTTTTTTCTTCTTCGCAAGAAAGAGTCCTACTTCCAATGACATCTGGTAACTTGATATAATGGTATTAAATGAGATTTCATTATATATGTGCCGATAGAATTCACATACCAATAAACTCTTTAATATCGGGTGCTGGGCCCTTCCAAATGGAACTAAAAACCATGTTATGAAAACCCATACAGGAAAACAAGTTGATTAACAGATGAGGAACCCCTAATTATCCGTATCTTATTTTTCTTGTGACCAGAATAAGATACCCAATCCATTAGCCCTTCAACAACACAAAGGGATAAACACATCGCATCTGTTACAGCTAAATGTATTAAATTATGAAAGAGGTTAACGACAATGCTTTAATGCGTAGCAAAAACCTCACGGAAATGTATAGTCTTTGTAAAAGACCTCTCAAAATCTTGTCCAGCAACAGTGACAGGATCGCCGATCACTATGAGCTAGTAAAATCTCAATTCCCTTGGCACAGTTCAGTAGATTTCATTCGCCAATGTATTTAGAAAATACACCCCCTGGTTTTTGGGTATAATATATGATACCCAAATCACACAAACTCAGTTCATGTCACTGTATGTGCAAGTACAACCCACTGAACTGTGTCGTTGGTGAATGAGCGTATTGTAACTCATATTGACTGCGGCTGTCAAGGGCAAAGCCTGAGGCCTTGTGAAGCGAGTCGTATAAGAGTTCCCAATGTGAGGGCACTTTAGCACATCGTGAACAGAGACTGTAGCAAACTAAAAATAAAGCGAAAAGCCCTGAAGAAAGGCTACGAAATGAAGTACCTTAGACAAGTTCAGCCAGTATTGTCGTGGACAACAACTGTATATTGGTGGAATAACTTCAAAGGTTTTCATCGAAAATTTTGTTGTAGAGTTTTGAGACATGTTGTATGGTACTCAGCCGAAAATTGCCCATTTCTCTTAAAATTTTAGTTTTTAAAAGTTTTTAATCTTAAAAAATTTAAAATTTTAAAAATTTAAATATTAATTTTTTGATCAAATTCTTAAAAGAATTTTATCAAAAATTTTATACACTGGTCCTTTAGATATCTGTCAAGCTTATGCATGTTGACTTACGGCACAACACAAAAAAAAAGAAGATCCACAAACCGCTTCCAAGTCATTTGTAATACTTTTTTAGGTGGAAAACGCAAAATGTTGTATGTTGTATTCTACAAACGCTATCGCATGCTTAAAATGACCGCATCTGCATTAAAGTAGAAGCAAAACAAGTCACGTTTCTCAGTCTGCCGCACCCTTGCATGAGTGTTTGTCTGAAGCACTCCTTCATATTTCCATAGATCAATTTTCGAAGCTGCGAGGAAGTGTGTGCATTTATCTCTTGTCGCCCATCAAGCAATTCCAGAAATTGTCCACACCCCCTCAAAGATAACAGTTAGATTTTGCCAATTTTTGGTGTAAGAAACTTTTACTTGCATATCCCTTTAGGAGCAAAAACAATAATGAAATAGTGATGTATATATGATGAAATATGATGAAACTCTCTTTACAATATACACTATACAGGGGGGAATGCCAGTCTTTATCTAAACCCTTAAACAGATATCCTTTTCTGGTTTTCGTTTCTGTAAAGGGTTTTAATCATATCGAGTGGGGTATCACTGATGGATAGAATGGCCTGTTTTCCTATTTTCATTCCAAAAGCAAGTCAACTAAGTCGTCGAAGTTTCGGTAATGTCAGTGCGTGATAATTCTTTGTATTTCCACATTTTGTTTTCGCTTAGAAAATGGGTCAGGGAAATCTTGACATAAATACTCGCTGTATTATCAGCAATTAATAGATTAAAATGTTGTCATTATGCCCAAGTAATATTCTCATGTTTTATTAAAAATGTAATGTTAAAGCACTCATTTTTAATGCATTTTCTTCTATGTAGCTTCCAAGACATTGTCGTGTAAAAATGCAACAATTATACAGTGTAACCGCCCCAATGCACGCGATTAGTGGATAGAAATTTAAATGCTATGAAAGTATAGATTTGCGTGTTTTGACACATTTAGAATACAAAGTATTATATCATAATCCGATGTCAATAAGCCGAAAAACGCAGTCTCTATAGATTATTCAAGGAAGCTTCTCTTTGGAGACGACAACATACAAGTTCCAAACTTAGTTTTTGGTAATTTTTATATTTTTTCTTGTCCAATGAACGTCTGAAACGTTTTTTGTAGGTGTTCTACAGCCAATCAAATACAATATAAAGAAATCTTTATCATGGGGAAATATCATTGGGTGCTTGTAACGCATATCGTCGCTGGGCAGGACAAACTCGTTTATGCATTTGAACCTTGAAATAAAGAGCTCCTAATTGAAAAAAAGAGCCCAATTTCAAAACCTCATATGTGCAAGTTTAGTGGCAACATCAAAACGTCGTAAATATTACACAATCTGAATTCAAATTTATAAACAGCAAGAAAATTACGTTACGTAGCCAAAAATAATATAGTATTTAATATGCATACGGATTTTTCTTATTGCAGACAGTTCTAATGAGAAATGTAATTTTGCACATAGACGGTTTGAAAGTGGGGCCCGTGTTCACAAAGGAGCTTTTGATTTCAAAGGTAAAATGCACATAGGAGTTTTTCCTACACAGCGACGATATCAAATTACTCAAAAAACTTCATATTTTTGATACTTGAACCAAGTGCTTCTGTCTGCTGGAAATAAATAAATGAACAAACAGTAATAATAAAACAATCATGATGCATGCGCAACAATATGTTTCATAGATTTACTAGTACATTTCTTGTAAATCACGGTAAAATCGACACGCATCTGTAACAAATTGTTTTGGTTTATTGATACAAGACGCCCTGAGATACAACCTCTAATGTAAATGAACACATTATAGTAAGCATCTTTTTCAGTTCAAGTGGCAACCTGTACACTTTGTTTCCCCCTTGGACTATCTACACAAGTAATCGAATCTAAGGTGCTTGTTTCTCATGCAGAGCACATCTTAGGTTTATCTTGGGTTGAATGAATAAAAGAAAAACCGTCTTAGCCAGGAGGTTGTCAAGAACATCACGCGGTGAAGTGCAACCGTACAGCTAATATTTTTTTAAACATCGGAATGTTGAGAAGAGGACGGCCGATGTGATGATTCGATTTGAATGCCGTCCTTCTGGTAATATTGACATTTTCATTGTTGAAATGGTCATTGGGATGCATGGCGTTGTGGACATACCCGAGAGAGAAGGAGAAGGGAGGGTGGGAGGACGTGAAAGAAAAATAGCCCAGAGGCGGACTATTCTACAAATATTTGCTGGTAATTTCTTGGGTTTTGTTCGACTCGTAAAACCATCTTGTTGGAATCTTATTACTAAGACTTTTCATCTCAATATACGTTATTCGTAATTCCAGAAACCTATGTTGACTTACGCTACAACACAAAAACGAAGATCCACACGCCGCTTACAAGTCAATTCTATTACTTTTTAGGTGGAAAACGCAAAATGTTGTCCAAACGAACGCTGTATTCTGCAAACGCCATCACATGCTTAAAATGACCGCATCTGCATTAAAGTAGAAGCAAAACAAGTCACGTTTCTCAGTCAGTCGCACCCTTGCATGAGTGTTTGTCTGAAGCACTCCTTCATATTTCCATAGATCAATTTTCGAAGCTGCGAGGAAGTGTGTGCATTTATCTCTTGTCGCCCATCAAGTAATTCCACCAGAAATTGTCCACCAACCTCCTCAAAATCACTGTTGATGTTGTTGCCAATTTTGTGTTAGAAACTTTTACGGTGCATTTCCCTTTGGAGCAAAAAAATAAGAAATAGTGGGTATATATGGACGTATATGATTGGACTCCTTTACATATACACCACCCAAGCTGAAATGCTAGTCTTTATCTAAACCCTTACACAAATACCCTAATAGATTAAAATGCTTCATTAATGCCCAAGTAATATTCCTCATGTTTTGTAATTAAAAATGTAATGTAAAAGCACTCAGTATTAATGCATTTTCTTCTAGTAGCTCCAGCATTGTCGTGTAAAAGTGCAACAATTATACAGTGTGCCCGCCCCAATGCATGCGATTAGTGGATAGAAATTTAAATGCTATGAAAGTATAGATTGACGTGTTGTTTTTGACAACATTTAAATACAAGTATTATCTCATATTCCGATGTCAATAAGCCGAAAACCAGTCTCTATAGATTAATTCAAAGGAAGCTTCTCTTTGGAGACGACAACATACAAGTTTCAACTATTTTTTGTCAATTTTTCATTTTTTTGTCCAATAAACATCTTAAATGTTTTTGGTAATGTGTATCTACAGCCAATCAAATGCAATATAAGAAATCCTTATCATGGGGAAATCTCCTTGGGTGCTTGTAACGCATATCGTCGCCTGGCAGAAAGAACTCGTTTATGCATTTTGAACTTTGAATAAAGAGCTCCTAATTGAAAATGACCCAATTTCAAAACCATCATATGTCAAGTTTAGTGGCAACAATCAAAACGCGTAAATGTTACACCATCTGAATTCAAATTTATTAAGCAAAAAATTACGTACGAAGCCAAAAATAATATATATTTAATATGCATATTATTTTTTGGTTGCAGACAATTCTGATGAGAAATTTACTTTTGCAACATAGACGGTTTGAAAGTGGGCCCATGTCACAAAGGAGCTTTTGATTTCAAATGGTAAAATGCACATAGGAGTTTTTCCTACACAACAGCCGACGATATCAAATTACTCAAAAACTTCATATTTTTGATACTTTAACCAAATGCCTCTTTCTTGCTGGAAAATAATACAGAACAAACCAGTAATAATAAAACTAACAATCATGATGCATGCGCAACAATATGTTCCATAGATTTACTAGTACATTTCTTGCAAATCACGGTAAAATCGACCACGCATCTGTACAAATTGTTTTGGTTTAGTGATACAAGACGCCCCTGAGATAACCACCCCTAATTAAATAACCTTTAGTAAGCATCTTTTTCAGTTCAAGTGGCAACCTGTACACTTTGTTTTTCCCCCTTGGACTATCTACACAAGTAATCGAATCTAAGTGTTTGTTTTTCATGCAGATCACATCTTAGGTTTATCGTGGTTAATGAATAAAAGAAAAACCGTCTTATACCAGGAGGTTGTCAGAACTCACGACGCGCGGTGGAGTGCAACCGTACAGGCTAATTATTTTTGTTTAAAGCATCGGACTGTTGAGAGAGGACAGCCGCAAGGTGATGGATTCGATTTGAATGCCGGTCCTTCGGTGATATTGGACATTTTTTGCAAGTGTTGAAATGGTCATTTGGATTCATGGCGTTTGGATATGAAACCTAAAGGATGAGAAGGGAAGGGTGGGAGACGTTAAAGAAAAAGTGCCCGAGCGACCTATTCTACAAATAGTTTGCTGGTAATTTTTTGAAGTTTTGTTCGGAGCTCGGTAAAAAACATCTTGTTGGAATCTTATACTAATTTTTTCAAAACTCACATACGTTATCTCTAATTCAAAAAAAAAAAAATATTTGGAAAGGGCTTGCACAAACTAAGGCAAGAAAATTGACAGTTTCATTGTTTTTTTTTGTTTTTTGCAGTTTGTTGAATATTGGATTTTTGTTAACCATCACATTCTTAACTACTTAAGTCTATGTTAAAAGAAATAAGATTTGTTAGTATTTTGGGGTTAGCCATAATAACAAATATAAAAATCGAAAGATCACCGATACCGCGCAGGAATCTACCCTATCGCCCATCGCTACTGGGTAAAATTTGTCGCTATGTGTTTTTGTACTCCTACCATTTAACAGAGGAAATGATGCCATTCAGGTTGGTTCTGTGGGGATTAAAAATACAATAAACCAAACACAAGTAACCGACGAAGCATAGTGCATGAAAAAGAAAACCAAACAATAAACAAACAATTATCGGAGAAGAAAACAAAAGGAAAGGATTTGACTGGAGGATAAGTATAGAGGGGGGGGAAAAAAAAACAAAAAAAAAAAAAAGCCAAAAATTAAGTGTGTGTAAATTACGCTGTAATTACATGATCGATATTTTTCTAGTGATATAATCAGGATAGATTCTAACTATTCATTCATCACAGGTCGTTGTTTGGCATTAATGGTCATCTGATATTAATTCGGTATATTCCTAACTCTAAATGTAATATATCAAAATCTGATTGTTTCAATCAGAGTGAGATCGTTTGTTGATATTGACATTGGCCTTATCAAAGGCTTGGGTACTGATATGTTTGTGGCGTTTGTAAATGCCATACATATCGCTGTCAGTGTTGAAAAGAGTAACAGTCCTTCGGTTGCTATGGAGGTTGAGTTCATTGACACCCTAATTTACATAGATTAAGCATACGACTCTTCATTGCCACACAAATGGACGGAATTAATGTGGTTAATAAAAATATTAATATTAATTTCAATATCATATTAAATTTAAATAGACAAACGGGCACATTTGAAAAAAATATAGTGCTCCTCAAGATTTTTCAAAATCGATTATTTTTGCATGGTTGTAAGGCTTTTATATACAAAGCCCGCACCCGAAGTGATTAGACCAACTCAGCTTTCTATGGTAAACAGAACGATTTTATATTTTAACGGTCGCCGGAAATCAGCATACGACGAAAATGACTTTTACTACACCAAGACACGCACACCGTAATGCATGTTTCCCACGCTATCCCTGTTTTATCGATCTATAACCTTTGCGATTTTACTATAATTGAGTACGAGTCAAAACTATTCATGTAGGTACACAGGTTGTTGATTACAGTTATGGAAAACTAAAATTTTGGCCTAACCAATTACCTGGATGGTCTTTATCTACATATCAATGTCCCTATCTTTTTTTTGGGTAGTTATTTTTATGTTAAACATAGATCTCTGTTCTTTCCAATGGCCTAGACTACCTATCATTCTAAGAGCAAATTGAAGAAATTTCATATTTTGTGAAATGCCAGTGCCGCTTTAATTCATATAATCCTGGGCATGGTTCGTATGGATGATTAAACATGAGCAGTACAATCAAACCAAATTAAAACAGATTAAAACCTTCCCGTACACGAGCCATGTTTTTGTAATACACATTGGGGTGCAACAAATAGAATATTAATCTAGTCCAAGTCTAGCAGATATGGGTTCCCATGCACCCCCCATAAAACTAAATTCTCATATGATTTTTAGAAACTATCCCTCTTCTTCATAAGTCCTGATTTTACTATAACCAAAATCAAATATTGTTCCAAGGGGTCCTTTGGGCGGCCATCTTGGATTAAGGGTTAATCGTCAAGTGGGACAATTATAAAGATTGAAATGTAATCTAATCAAATGACATAAACGGTCTAAACAGAAAAAAAACGGACAAAAAAAATTGGAAAATAGTTTGGCAGATCTGTGAGGTCCGATAGATGGGTTGTTGAAATGTGATAAAGGTCATTGAACTTTTGATTGGTCATTGAAGTAGATGTCATAGAGATTCAAAAAATCAGATTAGAATTTAGTTTTAAGGGGGCGCATGGGAAACACACGAATTATGAAACTAATTATATTTTGTTAAATATACTTTTTTCTACGGCAGATTGAAACGCCTAAACCCAATGAGAGTTGCTCACCAGAGCAGCTGCGCTTGCCTCATGGTCATAGAGTTTGTTTTAGGGTTAAAGGCTGCAGAATGGGGTCCAAAGGTCGCCGTAGGGTTTTTTTGTTCTATTTAAACGCAGTGCTCACTCACAAAAAACCATTGACCAAAGCTTCATGCAAGAGTCGTATCAGTGTTACTTTTGATGCCAATTTCTTAAAAATAATTGCCACTTTGTTGTGTCAGGAGGGAAATGGCGACAAATTGGTACATTTACATTATTATTAAAGTACACATATTGTGTATTTTTGCACAAATCTGCACAAAATGTTACCAATTTATCCGACCATATTCAATCCTGACGCAACACCGTAGTAATTCTTTAAGAGTGTTCTGCGAAAGAAACACAGATTGCACGGAAGGTCAACTAAAATACTCTCCCGTGATATTTTTCTAAGCGGATTGTATTGTATTTGCAATGTACTTACAATTTTTCTCATGATAATCACCTTTTCACTTATTTTTATAGTTCATTACCTTCTTTTTATATATTTTACAGCTTTCTTGTGGTCATTAGTACAATACCCGTTGATGGGCATATTGGATTAATGGAATCATGTTACGCTCCTAAATGTACTTTGCTCTATAATTCACCTATCATCATTCTGTGAGCATGTATAACATTATACAGTTGTGATAGCCTTTTATAATGATGCGTATATAATAGCAATAAAAGCAAATACACTTTGCCTCTTTGGAAATGGGTTATCTGTAGTTGAGCTGTCATCCAACTGTGCAAATTTGACCCCTCGTACTGACAGGTCTACTTAGTGGTTACCATGTACCGGTAATATAATGGAAATGATATGATATTTCTTAAGATGATGTATTTATTAGAATAAATTTTTAACGACGCTATGATCTCTTAGTTTCCTTTTCATAATAAGTTATTTCCGGACGATTTCACGTTGTAAGCCCGACAGCACCTGCCGCGATTGAAGGCTTTAAGGAGACGAGTCGGAGATCACGAAATTAATTTGCAATGTTAAGCGATAGCTGTGTTCTCTTTAGACTTTGTATTTCATCGACGTTTGTCCTGTTTTCACTATATTTTCTTTCTCGCCGTCGTCTTTCTGTCCTACTTTTTTCTTTCTTTCTTTCTTTCTTTCTTTCTTTTTTCTTCTTCTTCTTCCTTTTCTTCCTCTTCTTCCTCTTCTTCGTCTTCATCTTCTTCATCTTCTTGATCTTCCACGTCTCCATTCTTCATCTTTTTATTTCTTCTTCTCTTCATTTTTTCTCTTCTTTCAGATTTCTGTTGTTCCTCCTGCTTCTTGTTCATCCTTCTTCATCCTCCTTTCTTCTTCCTCTTCTTCCCTTTTCTCCTCCTTCTTTTCCTTCTTTTACTCCTGCTTATCCCGTTCTTTCTTATTCCTCCACTTTTTCAATATTCAATTTTTGTTAGATATTGATCCCTGAACATACGTGATTTTAATACTGAAGTGAGAAAACAAAGAATACGAGGTATTTGGACCCGGAAACGCAAAATTTGCCTTGTTTTGCTTTTAACTTGTCATTAAACGGTGCTTTTTCCTGGTAAGGTGGTTGTGAATATTATGACCTTATATCCTTATAATTGTTCGATGTCGCTGATCTCTTGAGTGCTGTACATAAATACTCAAAATTTTAATTCATACATATCAGGAATATATGTTATGATGATGAGTAATTTTCTCGTGTGACGAACTTTTAGAAATATTCTGATCACATACGTTTGTATAGTTTACCAATTTATTTATAGATATTGTGAGTTGAGAATTATAAGGTTCAAATTGACATTTTGGGTTATGGTAATAACAATAATGATATAATAATAATTTTAAAATTTACTAAGCTTTAAAATGATATATAATTTACTTAGGTTTTCAAAATGTAACTCTAAATTTTTAATCTAAACTTGGATTTGTCCCCGGTAGCAATCCAATTAGATTGATTTTAATCCAAGAAATTTAGAGAATATTAAAACCAAAAATGACCATGGTAATACAAAATGCTAAATTGGCTAAACGCGATTAAATGAGATAACAGTTCCTTTATCAATTTCATCTTATATAATTATACCTATTAGAGATGCGGATAATTATTAAAGTGCATTACCATTAGCCATGAATTAAACCTCACTTATTACGCACTAAGCATGTAATTGAATTAATCTCTCTGTTGTTTTAATGATACGTTGAGTCAGTAATGGCGAATATCACGTGCCCAATCACACTAATTGAGACAGAGTTATTCGAATCCACTCTCTTTGAACACTGTTGATTGTGTAATAGGCGATTTGTAAATGTTAAGACTCAGGGAGTCCAGTAGTATAGTACTAGTAGTGCGCACACACCTATGAAAATGTATCAATAATGTTTTGAAACTATCATATGAGGTAATGCATGCTATCGGGCAAGGGCTATCAGTTCAGTAGTTCATGTAAACAGCAGATGACCATGCATGTTTTAGGTAACAGGAGGGCAATTTGCTCAATAGATGTGAATGAAAGGATTGAAGTGTGCCACAGGAATTGAGATTTTATTAAGCTCTATTGATTTTAAGCTTGGTAGTGGTTAACATATTTTGACAGCTGTTATAAGTAGAGCACGAAAAAAACGATTCACTTTGAGATTTTTTATGGTTATAATAGCCCTCTATTGGCAATATCCAAATAGATTGATGTAAAACATATTTAAAGAAGAAAACCTGTTTGGCGGGAATTAAATTGTTAGCACAGGGGTTGATTAGGCAGGTCTAGTTTGCCGGACAGTTTAGCTTTGTAATAAGAAGATATTGTGTATTTCTCGAAAACACCTTGGTTGGGGCTAAATTGATAGTAATTTTAAATATAGAATACGCTATAGTTAATTATTTGTACCGTAAATCCAAGCAGTCATATGAAACAGAATTCAGCTATTGTATAACCGTCCGGTATACGTACATAAGATATTCTGCCTCCCGTTGGTGTATGGGGTGTGGGGGGGGGAACTTGGAACCCCATCTGAAACCACTGGCCGACTTGAATTTTTAACAAACCTGGTCTTTTCATTGGGATAGGGTACATCAAAAACGACCAACAATTCCAGGAAAATGAAATTGTGTGTGTACAGTTTCAAATGGCGACCCAAAAGGTTTTTTATGCTAATAAGTATAAAATACGCCATGGCCGATTTGCGTTTTGTCCACCAAATATGCGCAGCTGATATTTAGGCAATTACATAAAATGGGCAAACAAAAATAATTAGCGTTCAAAACATGGCAGCGAAGCGGAAAAAAACGAAATCCTGTGTCCACATGGGACCCCTCCCCTTCTGCACTTAAGTGTTAATGGGAATGATTGGTGGTAGAGGCTGATAACCGATAAAAAATGCCCTTTAAATCCTGGTTCCCACACTAACATGTAGGGTGTTAAATTATGGAATTGAAAAATATAATATAAAAACATAATAAATTTTGGGTTTAACTATCGACTGAAATAGGAGATGAAATTTATTCCCATCTCTATTCAAAATACACCTTGTCAAAAAACGATTTCTAGAGTGTTTAGCGAAACACTTAGAAGCAAGAACAGAATTTCACCCCTTTTGCACCGGGGTAGGACGCTGAATTGATTCTTTCCAAAAGCTAATGACGGGTTAAGAAAAGGACACACAGCTGTTTATTGTCACAGAGTTCTGTAAACTAATATATAGGAACATTCTACTAAGTAATTACAAAACATATTTTAACCCCACCAATGGGATTACTTCGACAGAAGTCACAGTTTCAAATGGTAAAACTCATCGTTGTCTTTCACCGCTCCATAGGGGGCCCCCCCCCACCCCCCCCCCAAAAAAAAAACCCCTTGGTTAACCTATGAATTGTTATCTGCCTGAATAGAATGAAAAAAGGTCTATAGAGGTCAAGGTTAAACCATAGTTTAAGTGACTGAGTCGCTTCGCTAGGGAGAATTGAGTTTTTAATCTAGAACAATTTTGTTATATATTAAACTAATGGCAATGTTTTGGTATAGTGCAATCTACAAGCGCCACTTTAAAATTAAAAAAAAAAGTTGAGTTTTCAGAATGTTAATTTCCAATTTGCTATTTTAAAACAAATTTGCATGCAGAAGATACGTTTCCCACATGAATAGTTGGAATACCGTTTTGCTGAAGTCCCACTAGCAGTGTCAAACAAATCTTTTAAACTTTTCTTACTGTTAAACATTCATTCCAATAGGTGAAGTGTGGTTTCAAATGATTAATTTCATAGTTCCCTTTTACATCCAAGTCGAACGAATACAAGAAACGTGGTGGTTGGGTTTTAAGGAAGTGCAGTTGTTTTTTACACCCTTTGATGATGATTTGCTTTTTATTTTAAGCGACCCTGTTATTTATGATACGACATAGCGCCCTTCCTAGTCAGTGGACAAGCATCATAAGATTAACCTTTACAACCAAAAATATGCCATAAACCTTATATCATAAAATACAAACTCTAATAGTCCAGGTGGAATTAAAGTCTAGTGTACAGAGGGTGGAAATAAATAGCCATAGCTGAGAGCAACATATCAAAAGCCCCAAAGAGTCTCCTTGTGCTTATGGAGTATAATTACGGGGGAAAGTTTAGGAACGTTTGATACAGGAGTAAACTTTAAGACGATTCAATTGAGCTAAACATCTACTGTTTTCTATCTAGTAGCACTGATTAAAAAAAGTATGGTTTGCCTAACTTTTTGGACCTTTAGTTTTAGGAATAATTGAGAATATAGACCAACAAGTTTCAAGGTCATCGGGGGTAAAATTTAAGAACTAGTCCGATTTTAACCCTGGTCTTACGAGGGGGGAGGGGGGGGTGGGGTGGGGTGTGTAGCACGGTGCGCTTAAAATGCCAAAAACTTTGATAAAAAGCTTCTAGGGGGTAATCGTTCTCTCGTCCTTTTCGGTCATTTTCAGCGAGAAAAAAAAAATGTGGAAGGTAGCACCTTCCCGGGGTTAGGGTTATGCCGTCAAAGTTGGAAAGGGTTAAGGGGGGGGGTAGTGCCCACCAAGGATTATTTATGGTGCCTTTTGAAAATATTATGCACAGTTATGGCTCTAAAAATCTATGTTTAATGCAAACCTAACCAATTGCCAGCATTTAGAGCTGAAAACCGCCTGAAAATTCCGATATTCCCTTCTACTTTTTTTAGCGCAAAATTGGATTTTCGCTCCTATTTTCCTATTTCTTTGACAATGCCAATTTTGCCGACTCGCGGACTTGATGACGTGATTGTGACGATCATACAGTAGTTGGTACTTATTTTGGTATCAATGTAACGAGGAGGACCATAGCCATCCACCTGTATCAAAATCAACATCAGGCGCTTTTATAAACAAATTCTCGCGGAGGGTGTACCCCCCTTGTTAACCGTTTTACAAAAAAAAAAGCTTTGTAAACGAGGGTTAATCCCAGATTACTCGTACATGTTGTGCAGTCATATTAATATTGTAGAATTTAACCATAAGGATCGTGCACTTCTGGACCAAAGCATGAAACTTGGCACAGACATTCCTTGGGGTGCACAAAGCAACTTAGAAGGGTGCCCAAAAATCGGACCTCATTATGACGTCATATGCCCCGCCCTTTTTTTTGCTTACTTATGTCAAAATGGAAATTCCTCTAACCTATCATGTGTGGTATCATTTGAAAGCCTGGACTATCAAGATTGTCTTCACGATACTTTTAGTAGGTATCTTTAGCTTTGGGTCATTATAGGCATTAAAGGTCAGTGGAGGTCATTTGAAATTAAATTTTACAAATTTGTTGAAATTCCCCCACATGGCGTGCTAAAAACAAAACAAAAAAATAAAAAAAGGCCAGAACTCACTCCGTAACAAATTGTTGACATTGTAAAAAGAAAAATCGTCCAAGAACTTGATTTTTTGTTTCCATATCAATGTAAATACTATGTATTTTCCCTGAACAATAGGCATATTCAATGTCACAAATTAGATTTTGTTGAGATCTTCCCCAACACACAAACGCTACCATTACATTGTTCATACAAAAACAAACATGGACTCACATAAATACAACACCCACCCAATGAGAAACATTATCAAGCACATTGTACTACTTTTTGATGTATATTTAAACAGACGATTGCCAATTTGAAAGTTGTAATCCTCTACACAAAAAAAAACTCATACATTGCTTTTGTACAAATAATTTAAGAACTCTGTGTTTCATGATTAAAATATGACAATTTCGCTCGTTGAAGGACACAGTACAAACAATTGAAACTTCTTCTGCAAACGTAACAACGTCCACAACACGGTGTATCAACACACACACACTGTACAAAAAATCTTTAACCCTAGAAGTCATGACAGACAATTATTGCAAATATCTTATACAACTTATAACGACTCACTTCACACTATATAACATCATTTAATTCCGCGTAATCGCCCTAAGGTGTACAGATCTGTTTAACAAAACTAATAAAGATTCCACATTGCAAAAGGGACTGTTAATAAAACCCAAATAGAAAGACACACAAACAGAACAAAACCAGTACACTTTGTGTGTACGTCTACAAGGGGGGGGGGGGGGTGGGGGTGTTTTTATGAGTTCATGCAAACCAGAATTGATTGGAATTTAATTTTCAGGTCTAAATTCTTCTTTCAGAGTCTACTTCAAATACATTTGCCCAAAATTAAAAAACCTGAATAATTTGAAGTTTCTGGGTCCGAAGTAACTGGATACCTTTTCCATTACAAGGCACCAGTCCAGAGCAAAAAAATCCTGTGGCGAGTGGCGAGCCACTTGCAGTTCACTAAGCATAGGTAATTTTTCCTGCAGCCCTACTTCAGCAGTTCTCTACTTACCTTGGATATTTCAGGTGGCATTCTCCAATAGCTTTCAGGAGTTGGTGAACATCCTGAGTAGTAGCCTAGCAGTCCCACCAGAGCCTCTAAGAGCTGGAGATTTTTGATGGACATGCGGGAGAACTTTAATTATAGCCTTTTTTTGATACCCAGTCAATGTCTCAAAATGCCCTCTGATATTGTCAGGAAACATTTTAATGAATGGAAATGAAATCCATATGTTCCTGGCAAAGAACCAGGATGCTAGTGCCTTCCCCCAACTCTGTGTATAAGCACGAAAAGTCGTGGTGATAGCGGTGTACTCATATCACATCAAGAACTAATTACATCAGAAATGATATCACAGTATTGTAAGGTTGGGCTTCTTGTCATCATTGTTCAAGATTTGCCTTTATGCACTGAAAACCTGTAACATACGGTATATTACATTCCTCAAAAGCCCAATTCTCTTGTCTTTCAAATTGTCTTTCCGAATGACGAATGAAGGCGTATGCACTACACCGTCGTTTGCAAAATAATTTAGACTGCCTTGCCCAAGGTTACATCATGTACAGTCTCAAAATCTAGAAAAAGGATCCATCAAAAGTTTTTGTGAGCTGCAAGCATGCCGTTCAAGCTTTGCCCAAGTCTAAAGTGCTGAGACTTGATGGTTGTGCCAGGTCCTTGTCATGTGCCAGCCTTTCATAAATTGAATTCGAAGTTTCAAACACGGCAATACGCGCGCGTACACGACATGTTGTCCAACAAGATCCACCAAGAGTGTTGCCAATCATGTTCCACACACAGAGCCATTTCTATGTGGAGGCCAAGCTGTGTGTTCTATACTGCTATTGACAGTCGCCAAGGAAACTCTCAAATCTACTCTTTCATTGTTTTTATTTTGGTCAGTTTGGTCTTTTTTCTTTAGAGATTTCATTAATTATGTTGCAGAGTTCCTGGTCGTGATTTTCTACAGTTTTTTGGACATAGGAAAGAATGCCTGTGCTTCAAGTATTATCCTGTTTTACTGGCGGTATTCACTGTGAACTAGTTTGTTGGGTACCTCTGTAGCCAAGTTTCGATAATCCTACCCCATATCTGGGTATCTTGTACAACTCCTGACACCATCCGCATTGTTTTTATCCAACGTTTATTGGTTTCATTATGCAATTTCTAGATACATTGAAACAATAAAAGCCTTTTTTGGACAGGAACGTTCAGTTGATTGACTTTTCTTCTTTTGACATCATTTTGTGTAGTCTTTTTGGATTATGACTATTATTTTATTTTTTAAGATTTCAAAAATTGAGATTATAAAATATTTATGCATTATGGGATTGGCTAAAACACCATCTGTATCAATACGTTTTGATCTTGGAACTCACAGCTATTAACTTTAAATGTTATTAATTTTTAAAAATTATTTTATTTTAATATTTATTTATTCAGTTTTTACTATGTTTGTATTTTTATTTCATTATTTTGTTGTTTGTGGTTTGAAGGAACCAACTTAAGATGGAATGCCATGCGACCCATTTCCATGATTTTGACGAATTTTAAGTTATTTCCCAAGACTCCCTTGGTCCCCACTGACCGGACTTCTGAAAATCGGCAACCATCAACCTGATACAAACATTAACCATGTATTGACCTATTGTTTAAATCTCTGCAGCAATACTTCATGCTTTAACTTAGTATTAAACTTCCACTTCAAACAACAGCTTTTCAACCAAGAATGTCCAACAAACTCAATAATCTAAACATTTCGGGGATTTTAGTTTTAGTGTTAATATACTGCAAAATTATTATAACTACGTTAAACAAAACCTCTGTGGAATATGTAGGAATAAGGGGTCAAAGTTTGTACAGGGGTAAAAATTTGTAATTGTTCGAATTAATCAGGTATATTCGACAGTATCTGTGATCTATAGTTTTCTCAATAGGCACATAACAGTTCAATGTCACTGTGGAAAATGTTGTCCAATTTGCTCCAAACTGTTTTTTTTTTTTTTTTTTTTTTTTTTTTTTTTTACTAAAATTGTATTAGATTCTAGTTTGACATTCAATATAGAAATTAGAGTTATAGTTAATGACCTCACATAGCCCCAATCACCTTTGCATTCTAATTAATGCAACAAATTATCTATATGGTGCAGCCAGGTAATATTTGGGTCTCATATACCAGTAGACCACTAATAGTTATAACAAACGGGTAAATTTAAAATTTGGACCCCATCGTGAACTTGACCAGTAATCTTCCAAGGCTATGAACATACTTTTCTGCTCATTTTGCGTACCATTTCCCATTTTCAATATTTTGACTGTTATAAACATAAACCTTGCCCCATACATATTTCTACTATCTACTACTTTGATTTTGCAAACGTTTGAATACGCTGTTCTTAAAGAAAGGTTTTTCCCAATACATCTGTGAAATAGATTGGTGTCAGATTATTTATTAGTCATTATTTTCTTAATTTGCCTGGCCTATCAATAACTGAAACTAATTGCAATGAATATAATGTAATAATTTAAAAGGCAATTTAATATACATGAACCCTCAATTTTACGATTCCTGTGTGCCATAATACTAATAATACCTGGGCTTTATGGACTTATTATTGCAGTAAAGTAGTTGCTGGTGCTTCTCACATGCAATTTTCCTCAACATACCCATAGGAGTGACCAATGGGATATCACATTTTGATTTTTGACACTTTTAACACCATCCTTATCTAAACGTTATCAGCCACCAATAGCTGCCAATGGTATCGTATGACCTTTAATGACCCAACCAACTGACCTCTGCTTACCAATATTATTCAAATATTTAGATCATTTTAGCACTCTACATGTCTCAAGCGTTAATATTTGATCCCACTTGATATGATTATTGAAAGTAATGATTTTAACATTACTACCGAAAATATGTATAAAAAAGGGCGTGCCTATGACGTCATTATTGTGGTCGAATTTTTGGGCACCCCCTTCTGGAAATTGTTTAACATACCCCAATGAAGGTTTGGTTGCGCAAGTTTCATGCTTTTGTCCAAAGTGCACGATCTTGGTGAAAATAAGGACTTATCTACTCTCACTATAAGGCAGAAGTGCTATTCAACCCCGCTTTAAATATTGACCTTAAGGGGCAGTGGCTTGTGACCTCGTAGCAACCTGTCATATTGAGCCCTCTAATATGGCAGGAAATTACTCACCATTTAAACATTTGAAACATATCTTTTCAGTTATACACAACGAGACGAAACAATTGGATAACTTTTGAAGAGAAGAGATATCGGTATGACCTGAATCGGTATTTCATCTAGTTAATAAAACCAATAAATCAAACGATATGGCACACAAACTATACCTTTTTTAATCCTTGTGACATGACGCAAACTATTGAGTACTTACATTTGAAGACGATTGGACCATTAAGAATTGACCCCTGTACAAAACTTTAACCTTATTCCTCACTAACACAAAGGGGAAACTTGGGGAATTTGATATGTGGTTTCTCAGAACATTAGGAAGCTATCCTGAAAAAATTAAGCAGGGCCTATTTATTTCCAGGTGTTTTCTATTAATCTTGCGATTAAGTCAAATGAAAATCTCGGGGACCTCACCTTTCATTCGAAACCAATTCTAGTGTGTGAATCTCAGGTAACGTTTCACAAGATTTTTTCTGACGAAGTAAAAAAATGAAAAATGGGCTTAGTGTTACGATTATCTACATCAAATGGAAATAACTTTGTTCTTTGTAACAATATCTGTGATACCAGAAATTAAAGGGGCCTAAGTGTAGCATGTTGTGCCATATTACCTTGTAAATTCAATCTACTTAGAAGAAATTCGCGCAATTTGTATTTTCTACCAGTAAACCGGACAGAAACTTACACAAAGTCTATTATGAGGGCAGTCGATGACACAAAACATTCGTTCATATCTCAAAGCGCACGGTCAGAATCATCTGAAAATTTTTTTTGAAATAACCTTTTCTTGAGAATAGATATAGTTAAAAGTAAATAAAAAAAACGAGGTTTGCTGGGAAACACGAAATGACACTTTTCAGACTGCGGGTTCCGATCAGCTTTGGGACTCAATTTTTACATGTATATCGGTGAATGGTCGAAATGTTTTCTTGCCATCTGAAATTTCGAGGACTCAAGTCCATTTCTTTCTAAGATCGATAAAAATTTGCAGTTTGCTGGTTAACCATCAATATTCGGCACAGTATAGAAAAAAGGCAGTTGGGACATTGCTAGTTATTGTTTCACACATGGAAGTGCCAAGTTTCTCACCAAACCTTGGTGGTGTGAGTGTTTGCAAGTGACAGGATCTCACATTTCAGCAGAAGGAAAAACACGATGCATATAAATCAGACCCATTTAAACAAAGTTTTGCTGTTTGTAAATTTTAAAAAGATCCCCGAATAAGTAAGTATTATTCTTTCTATTTTTAATTCTATTCCTCGGTTCACCTATCCACTACTCAAACATGAATTGTTTTTGACAAAGACACAAAATAATTTGCAAGTCATTGATTGGACGGGATGCAGCGCCTAGGGTGGTTATATAAGATTTGTTCTTTTACGACTACAAGTACGGGGGACACAAAAAACGTCGCTGTTTTAACGGTTCAAGTTCTACACAGGGCTTCTGAATTGAAAACCAAACCACTCTCACTAAACTATCATGGACCTCTACAAACTTCCCCCAACTGGGAAGAAAGAAATAGCAATGTGTTTGTTGTAGTATTTCGTGCTTATATTGTTGCTTATTCAATTTTTGGTCGTGTCACGAGTCGTTTGACGATTATGATAGACGTCCTAAGAGAGTTATCGGTGTTTAGATCTCATCGACGCGTAGGAACAAAGTCTAAGAGTCACTCGATAAATATAGGAACGCGTATTTATGTATGGAATGCTGAAGTATTAACCTATTACGTGTGTGTGAAACTCGAAACCCACGATATGAATAACAATTAATATCATACACTTGAGCAAGTATTACACGGAAGTAAAATGAAGTGTATTATGAAGAATAGTTTTTCTTTTGACAGAAACGTTAATAAAATGTATCAGGTTAATGTTAAAGTTCGTGTATTATTCGAAAGATTACAGGAATACGTGCTGTGTTAGAGAGTGGCCTATTTAAGGTGCGTGGTTAATGGCAATCTTCTCAAAAAATCTTCGAAATATTTTAATTATCTTATTCTTAATGTCAACATAATTCGAGTATAGTTAGTCTCCAAATTAATTCGTTATTCCAGATTCGTTTGTATTAAAATTCACCTATTAGATTGTGAATTTGTCGGCTTTGTTTTGTGTATTTCACAGGCACATCTCAAGCTCTGGTCTTATAAAGGGGTTCCTCAAAGATCTGCCCAAATATATTCTCCCCCTAAAATTCAAGGACATTACTTGCAAACTTCATTTAGAACTTAAAAAGGTGCAACGAGAGATTTCACATATTAGGTGTCCCTAAAAAATCGAAAGTACTGATTTTTGCCCTGATGTAAAGGTTTCCATCAAAAATATCACCATCTGAAAAGATTAAGCTGAGAAATGTTCCTTTGGTACAAAATTTGTGAAATTTCTAATTTCGTATAGGAGCAAATACGAAATTCAGCCTATGTTTTATATTGAAATATAAGCAAATCAAAATCACCTGTTTTCTATCTTTCAAGACATTTCCGTAACAAAATGCAAGGCAAGAAATCTATTGAGTGTCTAATTTATATGAAATTACCATTTTGACACAATATTTGGGTGCTTCAAAATCTCTCGTTGCACCTTTCAAAAAAAAAGAGCTTTGAAGAGGTGAAATATTTGGCTCTTTTCACAAAAGTTGTTGATTTTCGAAAAAAGTGGCATTTTTTTGCATTATATACAAAGGTTTATTAATTCATGTCAGTCCCGCACATTACGTTCTACAACTGTTGAAGAAGGGAATGCAATTGCTAATCCGTCGTGTCCAAAAACATGCAAATTTAAAAAAAAAATAAACGAATTATTGTAATATTAATTTAATAATACATTCTTAAACAGCTGTGAAAATGTAAGCAATTTCATTGGCTGATGACCGGGTTCAATTCGATTAATTGAACCCAGGTAGTACGCGCTGCGTATTGAAGTTATTTTTAGGTTGAAGCGCTCGCGTCATACCGCGTTTTGCTACGTTCGCGCGCGCCTGCCAACGTTGCGTCTCGTTGCGTATGATCGTTGCGTTTAGCGGGTTGTTCGATTGTTGTCACTGGGTGGTGACAGTCCTTTCTTGTTGTATTTAAGCCGTAAAGTATCGCGAAATTGGGTTAAAGATGACCTTAAATGATAATTGCTGTTTAAGAATGAGAATAAAGGTATGATTTTGGGAACAACTCGGCCCCCGGCCTCGTTCTTCCACTTAAAATAATGGTATCGCCTTGGGTTCAATTCGTCGTAAAGAGAGTACCGGTTCCCAACATCATACCTTTATTCTCTAAATTAATTACTAATACGTGTCAATAAATAAACAAATGTACATGTAAGTTTAAAAAAAAAGACGAAATTGGAATGAGAAGGAAAGGAAAAAGGAAAACAGTCACGAAGAAGAAGAAGAGAAAGAGGAGGAAGAAGAAGAAGAAGAAAAAGAGGAGGAAGAAGAAGAAGAAGAAGAAGAAGAAGAAGAAGAAGAAGAAGAAGAAGAAGAAGAAGAAGAAGAAGAAGAAGAAGAAGAAGAAGAAAAAGAAAAAGGAGAAGAAGAAAAAGAAGTGGAAGAAGAAAAAGGAATGAAAGAAAAAGAAAAAAGAGAAGAAGAAAAAGAAAAAGGAGGAGAAGAAGAAGAAGAAAAAAAGGAGGAGAAGAAGAAGAAAAAGAAAAAGGAGAAGAAGAAGAAGAAGAAGGAATGAAAAAGGAAAAGATAGGAACTTTGAGAAGATAATGGAGAATTTAGAAGATAAAGACGAAAAATTGAGAAGTAAATGAAACACGACAACAACAAAACCGAATGCAAACCAACCTCCAAGAGCCAGGTGTGTTCAAGCACACCCTTGACACTTAGGAAAATGGTAAAGAACTAGCAAACAAATTTAATCAGCGGTTCTCCAGGGAGATTCCCTGGTGACTACGGGCTATTTAACACATTGCGGGTTTACTGAACATTAGGGCATCAGGTCTTTGCTAATCTTGCTCATACACTGAATAATGTAAACTTAGTTTATTACGCGGAACCTTTACGTGATAGCCTAGGCTCCGTTTCAGTGGGAAAATTGCAAGAACTCCGCGGCCGCGGGCGAACAAGTGTAAAATTAGCACCATGAGAGCAATCCCTGCTTACAAAAACGCAAACGCTAAATGGACTTGAAAATCAATGGTGGCGAAGGAGTGTTTCGTGATAAGTAGCGTGAGATAAACAAAGCCATCTTAAAATGTCTATAAAAAGCACAAATCCATTCGCTAGACATTGGTCGATCCACCGTTCAGGTCTGTGACACGGATCCCCGCCTCATCTGCCAAAAGCTTTGATACTCGCTTACTCAAAGCTGCTGGGGTTGAACATTATTTCAAAGGGGGAGTCCAGCATAAACAAATATTGGAATACAATTCAAAATTCAACGAACCCAAACTTATATCATTGCTACTAACTTATTTTCATTGCTTCCAGTTTCAAGAACATAAATATGTCAAATCTGAAACATTAAGGTTATTCGGTTCTTTTTAATAAGATACAGGCTACCCTGTATAAACTGTTGCTTTCAAAGATTCAAAATTTATTTTCATTCATACATAAAAATACATATAAACATACACACATACAATGAATGAGGAAAATGCTCAAAAGGCCTAAAAGGCCTGAAACGAGCATCACCTGAAATTAACATGTTGCCTTAACAAAACAAAAGACGCATACATCATGGTTAACAAATACAAACACAATACAACGCCAAACCAGGAGCCAGTTAGTAAAAAATTATGCAAAGAAAACATCAAATGTGATGCCACATAAAAATTGGTAGTCCGAAGGTAACGATCCTAACAATAACTAAACATAATACCCTTATTTGGGAATAGATGTTTTCAAAGCAATTGGATTGAGCAAAGCGAAACAATGTTAACTGCTAGGCATGTTAAACAGGGAGTTTCCGTAACCTGACCCATCTGACATACTTTTTTCTGACACACTTATGAAGCCCTTTACGGAATAAAGCACAGGTTTATTCCGTTAAGGTTTCCGAATTCATAAGTGTGTAAGAAAAGAAGTGTGTCAGATGGGTCAGGTTACGGAAACTCCCTGTTGAACAAGCATTTCGTGATCCAAGCCTCGTTCTCCCAACTTACCTAAAATGTTGAGAGTTAGAAACCGTCAATTTGAATTTAATATATTTTGAAAGAAACGAATTTATTGAATATTAAATGATTTTAAACAGTGACACAAAAATCGTACTTATGTTTTTTTTTTTACTGTAGTGTACATATTAACCTACTCACTCAAGAAGTACTTACACCTGTACTTTTTTGCACTTTGAGCAAAATAGCGAATTCACTGATTGGCGGAAAATCAATACAGCACCCACTCAAAACAATGCTTCTCGAAACACAGGATGAATAGAGAATATGTGTAAAATAATATAAATAAAGAATGGTAATATATTGCCCTGCTTTTCTTATCTGTTGAATATTTTCAATATCAAATTATACTTTCAGATATGAAACCTACTTTCTAATGACTGTTATTTATAATATGTCTGAGAAAAAAATGTTGAGTTTGTAATAAAATGTGAACAGCTTTCTGTCCTATCATATATCTGTTTTGCAAGTAAAATAGTTCTTTTTCAGAGGCTCCGAAAGAGCAGTGTGTCTCACACACGCATATTTGGGTCTCCTTAGCATCATTAAGACAATGTCAATATGGTATTCTTACAAGCAGTGGGTGTCTTAAAAACATGTCCTCATAAAATTGTAATATTGGAACGGTTTACAAAAACAAAATAAACCCAGCATCAAATAAAATAAGTAAGTAGGACCGGTTGTTACTTCAATTATAATATCACCAGCGATTATAAATATGCTAAAGAATACTTGACTTTAAATGTACTTTATATGAACAAAAAGAGATGTTACTAATCTGAATCACAGATACAGACACTTTTGTTTTTTTATTCTGGTCAGCGATTACGAACAATTCAATTGACAATCAATAGAAAAACTAATAACTTGAGCTTTAGATATCATTTACTGATTCCAGTCGTAGCCAAACCTATCAAATTTTCGGTCCATTTTAGTATCTCCCCGATATGATTGATAGATATATTGAACGTTCTATGATCACTCCGATATTGCGGGTTTGTTGCACTGCAACTACACTAAATTTGGATCTGGGGATGGAGTTTGTCATTGTATCATTTTACCCTTTACAGGATAATCAGGATATTAACACTTAAGTGCCAAGGGGGGGGGGGGGGGTTCCACAGTACCCAAGATTTGTTTTTCGGCGATTTCTCACTCGTGAAAAATATTTTCGAACTCTAATTTTTTGTAATTGTGTAACTTATCGATGCGCTTCTTTCCATAAACAAATTTACTAAAATTTCTCGCCCGTTAATGGGATAATTAGCTTGGGTCCCTAGGAACCCCCCCCCCCCAGGCACCAGCGCGATTGAAAACACCTTAGGCACTTAAGTGTTAAAATGTGTTATAGTATTCAGATAATTGATCATTTACGAGTAGCATTTAGAGAGCACGTGTGGACAGGTCTCATGATCATTGGGTCATTATAAAGAGTGAGTTCGAGCCCCTCTGCAGTCAACGTGTTTGTGTCCCTGGGCAAGATACTTAATCTCAATTGCCTCGTCGAATCAAGTGAAATCTGGGGAGTTGTTGTGGGAATGTTACAAAACAAAGTACTGATACGGATATGAGCAGCTTTGCCAGCAGCCGGCCTAGATGAAGCGAAATGATTGTGACGATGACAGCGTAATATTAACAGGAAGCAGCGCTTTGTCTTTATATCTAAAAGGCGCTGTATGAATCTCATTATTATTACTATAGTAGTAGTAATGACAGAAAGACAGACTCTATCTAGAGAAAATGTATTTAGAGTTTCATTTATTGCGAACTATTCGAACATGTCTGAGCAACTTTTCTTTTCTACTCTTTCCATTGCCAATATTATAACAACCACTTCATACCACAAACATCATCACAAATGTATAATGTTATAATACAATATTGGTCTCCAAAACAAAACTAAAATCGAACCACTGCTCAACGCGTCAATTTGTTATACCGTCGATAAAGTAACGGATGTATATGAATAATCTATTGCCACAATGCATGCTACTCGTTTTACACCATACATTTTAAATAGAAAATACAAGAGTAACTGAAAGTATAAAGGGATTCAAGAGTTTTAAGGAGCATGTTAGAAAACGAAGACAACTGATATTTGCGTAAGTTAAAAAGCCCAAAAATAGATTTTGTAAAGCAGGAAGTTGTTTTGTCAATAGACGTACTTAGAATTATTCTATATGTAATAACGTTGAATTCAGTTCGTTGTACAAACGTGAAGATGAATGATAGTTTTTACGAATCGCGAACAGATATGTTACATAACGTCGGTGGGCGTGAAAAGGTTCAGCTCCGATATGCTTTTGAACTGAAATGAATGGATTCTAGTTTTAAAACCTCCAATGTGCAAATTACTATTCAAAAATATTTAATATACAGACTGTCCCAAAAAAACTATACAATCAAAGATGATTTTTTTTGGCCAAAAATTTAAGTTTATTTTTTAGGAGTGTTCCAGCTTTCATGAGATTTTTAGTTGGTGTAATTTTGGGGTCTGGTTCAGGAGTTATGGCTAATTATCCGAGACAGTTGAAAAACCTGTTGGGCCAGTTTCGGCTATCCTGATATTAACAAAGTTGCCATTGAAAATCATCTTCAAGACATTCCTTATTGAAAATTAAAATAAAAAGTAGGTATAAAGTGCTGCTTCTTGTGATATAACATAATTTATAACTTTATAATGTCGCAATTGCTAATTAATACATGTAGCATTACGAAATTCAATTCCAAACAGTCTTGTTGTCTCAGCTTTACTCAAGGTTTCAGCAGAAGGTAGAACCCTAAAAACACCCTTGTTGAAAGTAAACAGAGACCTTTGAACACAACCATCCTTTCCTTTATTGCTCTTTGTTGAACACTGCTTTCCTCATCATATTCCTCCCCGGCATCTTGGAGGCAGTGGGAATAGGGGAAGGGTAAATTGCCCCCCACATTAGAGCGTTGTCCACATATTTGTCCCTCAACAGACTGTTACATTAGTTTCAGCAGTCAAATTCCCCAAATTTCCAAGAATTTCATGATTACTGTCCCCCTGAGAGTGAGTCCCTCATTTCACCCACAACGTAATAATTTCTGGTACTTTCACTGAAAAAATAATATATTGATTAGCTCAATGCATGATAATACATTCACTCTGATCTGTACAATATTATTTTGTTTGAAAAGGATTTAATCTCACAATGATGCTACACGCCTTATACCTTTAGTTTCTTGGACCTTCAGGTGAAACTGGCTCAAGTGGTATTTTATCCTTTGTGTTCAACTGACAATATCTCCGCTTAGGGCCCATCAAATTGGATGGAATAAAAGCGAGGATTTAGCTTAGGATCTTGTCTAACAAATAAAGTCAAAATATCTGGCAAAAATGCAGTGTTTATATTTTCATAATTTTTAGTTTGATTGTATAGTTTTTATTGGGACAGTCTGTATGAAGGAACTAAAGAAAGGAAGTCTTCGAAGACTTTGCTGAAGCTCGTGCTATCATGCGTTAAAGAATTAAAAGACAAACAAATATAACATGAACAAATAAATATACAGGTACTGCATTGTACATGTAGAAAGTGTAACTGGCCTAGTTTCAATAGAAAAGAAGAAATTGAAAGAAAGAGAGGAAAGAAGAAAAATAACGAAGGAAGAAGAAAGAAGATTTTGGATGGATGAGACGAATTCGGAGGACAACATGACAAAGAATAACTTTAGGAGGAGATTAAGGCAAATTTGGAAGATGAAAACAGTAAAAGAGAGAAAAAAATAATATAAGAAATAAAATAACGGAAAATAAGGAAAAACAACTCTGCCACAAAAGTTGTTACTTTTCAAATATACTTTTGATATCAACACACACTCTTTTTTGTGGGCCGCCAGCATAGTTGGGTATATTTGGTGTAAAACTTGGAGGAAAGAAATCAATTAAGCTCATAAACCCATTCAACTCTATACATGTCTCTATTGATTATTTCGTGCAGAAATTACATGGGAATAAACAACCAGCAGGACCACTTTGCAATCCGTTGTGGTGTGTATATGTGTATGTATGTGTGTAATAGATGTGTGTGTCACTAAAATATTATTTTTTATGCAGCGGCCCACTGTTTATATTCTTTGAATATATTGAGTACGAAAGCCGAGAACCGCGAAATTATAGATTTTTTCCCTCAAAAATGACGTTTTCAGAAAAGGTTACACAATGAATGATTGTAATATAAATTTAATTAATAATATTATTTGTAAATACATAAACAAATATACATGTAAGTTTACATAAAAAGATGAAATTGGAATGCGAAGGAAAGGAAGAATCAAACAGAACACGAAGAAGCAAAGAAGAGGAAGAAGAAGACGAACACGAACACGAAGAAGGCAACGAAGAAGAAGGAAGAAGAAGGAAGAAGAAAAAGGAAATGATAGGAACTTTGAGAAGATATGGAGAATTTGGAAGATGAAGACGAAAAATTGAGAAGCAGAAATAAATGAAACACGACAACAACAAAATCAAATACAAACCGACCTCTAAGAGCCAGGTGTGTTCAAGCACACCCTTGACACTTAGGAAAATGGTGAGAACCAGTAAACAAATTTAATCAGCGGTTCTCCAGAGAGATCCCCTAAACCACGGGCTATTTAACACATAAGCTCACATACTCATAATCGCGCATGTTAACTCCGAATACATTACGGGTTTACTGAAGATTAGGACATCTTTGCTAAACTTGTTCATACACTGAATGTAAACTTAGATTAATACACGAAACCTTTACGTGATGGTGTAGGCTCAGTTTCAGTGGTAAAATTGCAAGAACTCCGTGGGCGAAGTGTAAAATTAGCACCATGAGAGCAATTCCAGCTTACAAAAACCCATACGCTAAATGGACTTGAAAATCAATGGTGGCGAAGGAGTGTTTCGTGATAAGTGAGAAAAACAAAGTCATTTTAAGATGTCTATAAAAAGCACAAATCCATTCGCTAGACATTGGTCGATCCACCGTTCAGGTCTGTGACACGGATCCCCGCCTCATCTGCCCAAAGCTTTGATACTCGTTTACTCAAAGCTACTGGTGTTGAAAAGGGGGAGTCTGGCGAAGGAGTGTTTCGTGATAAGTAGCGTGAGAAAAACAAAGCCATTTTAAGATGTCTATAAAAAGCACAAATCCATTCGCTAGACATCAGTCGATCCACCGTTCAGGTCTGTGACACGGATCCCCGCCTCATCTGCCAAAAGCATTGATACTACTGGTGTTGAAAATTATTTCAAAGGGGGGGGGGTACAGCATAAAAAGTATTGGAATAAAATTCAATCGAACCCAAACCAATAATCACTGTTACTTACTTGTTTTCATTGAAAGCAGTTTCAAGAAGATAAATATGTGAAATCTGAAACATTAACGTTATTCGGATCTTTTTAATAAGATACGGGATACCCTTTATAAAATACCATTATTTGGGAATAGATGTTGTTTCCAAGGCAATTGGATTGAGCAAAGTGAAATAAATGTTATCTGCTAGGCATATTAAAACAAGCATTTCGTGATCCCTGCCTCGTTCTCCCAACTTAACTAAAAGGTCGAGAGTTAGAAACCGTCAATTTGAATTTTATGTATTTTGAAAGAAAATAGTTTGTTGAATATTAACTGATTTTAAACAGTGACACAAAATCGTACTTATTTTTATTGTGGTGTATTTATTAACCTACTCACTCAAGAAGTACTTATAGGTGTCTGTACTTTTTGCACTTTGAGCAAAATAGCGATTTCACTGATTAGATTGTCACAAAATCAATACAGCACCCACTCAAAACAATGCTTCTCGAAACACAAGATGAATAGAGAATCATGTGTAAAATCATATAAATAAAGAACATAATGAAAAAAAAATTGGCCAAGTGATGCTTTTTTACATTTTGAGAGGCAACTAATATATATTTTTTATTTTAGAGAGACATAATAGTTTTAACTATTTTTGAAGCCAATGGTAATATATTGGCCTGCTTTTCTTATCTGTTGAATATTTTCAATATCAAATTATACTTTCAGATATGAAACATACTTTCTAATGACTGTTATTTATAATATGTCTGAGGAAAAAGATAGAAAGTTGAGTTTGTAATAAACCGTGAACAGGTTTTTGTTCAAACATATATCTGTTTTGCAAGTAAAATAGTTCTTTTTCAGAGGCTCCGAAAGAGCAGTGTGTCTCCCACACGCATATTTGGGTTTCCTTAGCATCATTAAGACAATGTCAATATTCTTACAAGCAGTGGGTGTCTTAAAAACATGTCCTCATAAAATTGTAATATTGGAACGGTTTACAAAAACAAAATAAATCCAGCATCAAAGAAAGAAGTAAGTAGGACCGGTTGTAACTTCAATTATAATATCACCAGCTATTATAAATATCCTAAAGGTACTTGACTTAAAATGTACTTTATATGAACAAAAAGAGATGTTACTAATCTGAATGACGGATTCAGACACTTTTTTTATTATGGTCAGCGATTACGAACGATTCAGTTGACAATCAATAGCAAAACTAATAACTTGAGCTTTAGATATCATTTACTGATTCCAGTCGTAGCCAAACCTGTCAAAATTTTTTGTCCATTTTAGAATCTCCCCGATATGATTGATAGATATATTGAACGTTCTATGATCACTCCGATATTGCGGGTTTGTTGCACTGGAACTAAACTAAACTTGGATCTGGGGATGGAGATATTTAAAAAAAATTGTTGTGAAGATCCGAATAACATAAAATCTGGATTGTCATTGTATCAGTTTTACCCTTTACAGGCTAATCAGGATATTAAAAATGTGTTATAGTATTCAAATAATTGATCATTTACGAGTTGCATTTTAGAGAACACGTGTGAACAGGTCTCATGATTATAGGGTCATTGTAAATAGTGAGTTCGAGCCCCTCTGCAGTCAACGTGTTTGTGTCTCAGGGCAAGATACTTAATCTCAATTGCCTCGTCGACTCAAGTGAAATCTGGGAGTTGTTGTGGGAATGTTACAATCTAAGTACAGATATATTACAAGGAAAGTGTTTTTGGGCCTAAAAAAATTGCAACAGAAACAATGTTTGTGTCATCATACAAAAATTGTAACAGAATAATGTGTCAAAAGTCTAGAAAAATCAACAATGGGAAACATGTAAAAATTAGGGGGTAAATTAGTGGTCAAAAGTAAAATAGGTCTAATTGTTTTGAAACCTACACCAACTTATTCATCTGGTCATGAGGATTAAAACAAGGGTATAGTTTGTCATATCTACGGTAATTATTTTCAGGATTATAGGCCCATAACGGTTCAAGGTCATCCTGGGGTAATCCTTTCAGAGTGCCCCGATTTTGACGAAACTAGGCTCAAATTTGTTTGTCTGGTCATATCCTAGAACATAAATTTGCCCTGCATTTGTCCTTTTAGTATGTAAATTAGATGGTAAGCATTAATGGCCCCATGGGATATTTAGAACATTGTTACATTTTGAACTCTAATTACATGATTAAATGGTGAAATGAGTGCAAGTCATTATAATGGGCACAATTCCCTGGTCCTTTGTGACTCATATGAAGAATTTGGGACCATTTTGAAAAGAATCGGAGCACTCTGAAAATTTTACCCCGGGATGACCTTGAACCTTTATTTCCCTATAACTATTAAACTGTAGCCCACAGATAGTGCAAACTATACCTTTTTTTAATCCTTAGGACATGGCCAAAATGTTGATGTAGATTTCAGTACAATTATACCTACTTTATATTTATCCCCCTGTGCAAACCTCCCCCCCCCCGCAAATACATGTTCTCCGCTACGTATACGTCTAGACTTTTGATATATTATTCTTTTATCATTTCTAAGTATAACAACACTAAACTCGTTTCTGTTTCAATTATTTTAAGGTCACACCATTATTGTATTTAATTTTCTTGTACTAATACGGATGCGAGCTTGGCCAGCAGCTGGCCTAGATGAAGCAAAATGGTCGTGACGATGGAAGCGTAATATTAATAGGAAACAGCGCTTTGTTTACATATCTAAAATGCGCTGTATGAATCACAGTATTATTATTATAATAGTAGTAATCACACAATGAATTTAGAATTTTATTTATTGCGAACTATTCGAACCTGCCTGAGCAACTTTTCTTTTCTACTCTCTTCATTGCCAATAACAACCACTTCATACCACGAGAATCATTGCAAAATGTTACAATATTGTTCTTCAAAACTAAAAACTAAAATCGAAGTACTGCTCAACGCGTCAATGTGTTATAACGTTGATAAAGCCACGGATGTATATGAATAATCTATTGCCACAATACATGCTACTCGTTTTAAATAGAGGTTGTGCCTGTGTCGTCATCAACCGTAATGCTGAACTTTGTTCAACAGAATAATGAATCAAATCAGAAACCGCTGTTATAGGATCAGGGCGAATTTCACGAGAGGTCAATAGGTTAACTTGGCCAGACCTGCCTCCAGAACAACCCAAGCATGCAGAAAATACAAAGGAATCACCTGCAGAAATAACTGAAATGTTCAGGTGAACCAGGTGCATGTATTGTATTCTTCTCATGCTTGGTTGATCTGGAGGACAAACAAAAAGTCCATTCAACATAATTTAGCTCTGTGCAAGGGCCCTATTGCACCATGTTATTGGTATACAAAAACAAGATTATTCCCAAGGTTGCCTACAACATTAAATTGAATGGACTGCATTACGGTATAGTACACCTGTTCGATTCCTTTGTTCCTAACCAATCGATTAAAACAGGCACAACCTCTATAGAAAATATTATATAGCGTCGCTGGGTGGGAAAAGGTCCCGATATGCTTTTGACCTTTGAAATGAAAACTTTCTAACAAAACGGAATGCACACCAAATTCTAAGAGCCAGGTGTGTTTAAGCACACCCTTGAAACTTAGGAAAATGGTGAGAACCAGAAAACAAATTTAATCAGTGGTTCTCCAGAGAGATTCCCTGATGACTACGGGCTATTTAACACATACTCATAATCCCGCATGTTAACTTCGAACACAGTAGGGTTTACTGAACATTAGGGCATCAGGTCTTTGCTAATCTTGCTCATACACTGAATGTCAACTTAGTTTATTACACGGAACCTTTACGTGGTAGTCTAGGCTCCGTTTCAGTGGGAACATTGCAAGAACTCCGCGGGCGCAAGTGTAAAATTAGCACTATGAGAGCAATTCCAGCTTACAAAAACCCAAACGCTAATGGACTTGAAAATCAATGGTGACAAAGGAGCGTTTCGTGATAAGTAGCGTGAGATAAACAAAGTCATCTTAAAATGTCTATACAAAGCACAAATCCATTCGCTAGACATTGGTCGATCCACCGTTCAGGTCTGTGACACGGATCCCCGCCTCATCTGCCCAAAGCTTTGATACTCGTTTACTCAAAGCTACTGGTGTTGAAAAGGGGGAGTCTGGCATAAAATATATTGGAATACAATTCAAACGAACCCAAACATGTCTTAAAAACATGTCCTCATAAAATTGTAATATTGGAACGGTTTACAAAAACACAATAAATCCAGCATCATAAAAAGAAGTATGTAGGACCGGTTGTAACTTCAATTATATATTATAAATATCCTAAAGATACTTGACTTTAAATGTACTTTATATGAACAAAAAGGGATGTTACTAATCTGAATGACAGATGCAGACACTTTTTTTTATTATGGTTGACAATCAATAGCAAAACTAATAACTTGAGCTTTAGATATCATTTACTGATTCCAGTCGTAGCCAAACCTATCAAATTTTCGGTCCATTTTAGTATTATGATTGATAGCTATATTGAACGTTCTATGATCACTCCGATATTGCGGGTTTGTTGCACTGCAACTACACAAAATTTGGATCTGGGGATGGAGTTTGTGATTGTATCACTTTTATCCTTTACAGGATAATCAGGATATTAAAATGTGTTATAGTATTCAGATAATTGATCATTTACGAGTAGCATTTTAAAGAGCACGTGTGGACAGGTCTCATGATCATAGGGTCATTGTAAATAGTGAGTTCGAGCCCCTCTGCAGTCAACATGTTTGTGTCCCAGGGCAAGATACTTAATCTCAATTGCCTCGTCGACTCAAGTGAAATCTGGGGAGTTGTTGTGGCAATGTTACAATCTAAGTACTGATACGGGTTTGAGCAGCTTTGCCAGCAGCCGGCCTAGATGAAGCGAAATGATTGTGACGATGGCAGCGTAATATTAACAGGAAACAGCGCTTTGTCTACATATCTAAAAGGCGCTGTATGAATCTCAGTATTATTATTATAGTAGTATGCTTTTGTACGATAATGACAGAAAGTCGGTTTCTATCTAGACACAATGTATTTAGAGTTTCATTTATTGCGAACTATTCGAACCTGCCTGAGCAACTTTTCTTTTCTACTCTCTTCATTGCCAACATTATAACAACCACTTCATACCACGGCAATGATCACAAATGTATAATGTACAGTATTGTTGTTTGTCAACTTCAACTATTATCGAACCACTGTTCAACGCGTCGATTTGTTATAAAGTCGATAAAGCCACGGATGTATATGAATAATCTATTGCCACAATACAGGCGACTCGTTTTTTGCAAAGAGAAAATATTATATAAACGTCGCTGGGGTGGGAAAAGGTCCCGATATGCTTTTGACCTTTGAAATGAAAACTTTCTAACAAAACGGAATGCACACCAAATTCTAAGAGCCAGGTGTGTTTAAGCACACCCTTGAAACTTAGGAAAATGGTGAGAACCAGAAAACAAATTTAATCAGTGGTTCTCCAGAGAGATTCCCTGATGACTACGGGCTATTTAACACATACTCATAATCCCGCATGTTAACTTCGAACACAGTAGGGTTTACTGAACATTAGGGCATCAGGTCTTTGCTAATCTTGCTCATACACTGAATGTCAACTTAGTTTATTACACGGAACCTTTACGTGGTAGTCTAGGCTCCGTTTCAGTGGGAACATTGCAAGAACTCCGCGGGCGCAAGTGTAAAATTAGCACTATGAGAGCAATTCCAGCTTACAAAAACCCAAACGCTAATGGACTTGAAAATCAATGGTGACAAAGGAGCGTTTCGTGATAAGTAGCGTGAGATAAACAAAGTCATCTTAAAATGTCTATACAAAGCACAAATCCATTCGCTAGACATTGGTCGATCCACCGTTCAGGTCTGTGACACGGATCCCCGCCTCATCTGCCCAAAGCTTTGATACTCGTTTACTCAAAGCTACTGGTGTTGAAAAGGGGGAGTCTGGCATAAAATATATTGGAATACAATTCAAACGAACCCAAACATGTCTTAAAAACATGTCCTCATAAAATTGTAATATTGGAACGGTTTACAAAAACACAATAAATCCAGCATCATAAAAAGAAGTATGTAGGACCGGTTGTAACTTCAATTATATATTATAAATATCCTAAAGATACTTGACTTTAAATGTACTTTATATGAACAAAAAGGGATGTTACTAATCTGAATGACAGATGCAGACACTTTTTTTTATTATGGTTGACAATCAATAGCAAAACTAATAACTTGAGCTTTAGATATCATTTACTGATTCCAGTCGTAGCCAAACCTATCAAATTTTCGGTCCATTTTAGTATTATGATTGATAGCTATATTGAACGTTCTATGATCACTCCGATATTGCGGGTTTGTTGCACTGCAACTACACAAAATTTGGATCTGGGGATGGAGTTTGTGATTGTATCACTTTTATCCTTTACAGGATAATCAGGATATTAAAATGTGTTATAGTATTCAGATAATTGATCATTTACGAGTAGCATTTTAAAGAGCACGTGTGGACAGGTCTCATGATCATAGGGTCATTGTAAATAGTGAGTTCGAGCCCCTCTGCAGTCAACATGTTTGTGTCCCAGGGCAAGATACTTAATCTCAATTGCCTCGTCGACTCAAGTGAAATCTGGGGAGTTGTTGTGGCAATGTTACAATCTAAGTACTGATACGGGTTTGAGCAGCTTTGCCAGCAGCCGGCCTAGATGAAGCGAAATGATTGTGACGATGGCAGCGTAATATTAACAGGAAACAGCGCTTTGTCACATATCTAAAAGGCGCTGTATGAATCTCAGTATTATTATTATAGTAGTATGCTTTTGTACGATAATGACAGAAAGTCGGTTTCTATCTAGACACAATGTATTTAGAGTTTCATTTATTGCGAACTATTCGAACCTGCCTGAGCAACTTTTCTTTTCTACTCTCTTCATTGCCAACATTATAACAACCACTTCATACCACGGCAATGATCACAAATGTATAATGTTACAATATTGTTTTTCAAATCAAAACTATTATCGAACCACTGTTCAACGCGTCGATTTGTTATAAAGTCGATAAAGCCACGGATGTATATGAATAATCTATTGCCACAATGCATGCTACTCGTTTTACACCATGCATTTTAAATAGAAAAATACAAGCGTAACTGAAAGTATAAAGGAATTAAAGAGTTTTAGGAGCATGTCAGAAAATGAAGACAACTGATATTTGCGTAAGTTAAAAAGCTCAAAAATAGATTTTGTAAAGAAGGAAGTTGTTTTTTCATATGGACTTTTCTAAATTTACTCTCCCTGTCAATAGACGTACTTAGAATTATCTCATTTGTAATAACGTTTTTAATTAAGTTCGGTGTACAGACGTTAAGATGAATGATAGTTTTTACGAACCACGAACAGGTATGTTACATAACGTCGCTGGGCGTAAAAAAGCTCAGCTCCGATATGCGTTTGACCTGTGAAATGAAAACTTTCTAAATGGATTCTAGTTTTAAAATCTCCTATGCGCAAATTACTATTCAAAAATATTTATTATATGAACTAAAGGAATTAAAGAAAGGAAGTCTTCGAAGAATTTGCTGAGCTCATGCTGTCATGCGTTAAATAATTAAAATACGAACAAATATTCCATGAACAAATAATATACACGTACTGCATTGTACTTGTAGAAAGTGTAACTGGCCTAGTTTAAATTGAAAAGAAATTGGAAGAAAGAAGGGAAAGAAGAAAAATCGAAGGAAGAAGAAAGAAGATGTTGGATGGACAAAGAATAACTTTGGGAGGAGATTAAGGCAAATTTGGAAGATAAAAACAGTAGAAGATAGGAAAAAAGAATACAAAAGAAAAAAAATAACGGAGAAGAAGAAAAAAAAAAAAACAACTCTGCCACAAAAGTTGTTACTTTTCAAATACATTTTTTGATACCAACACACACTCCTTTTTGTGGGCCGCCAGCATAGTTGGGTATATTTGTGTAAAACTTGGAAGAAAGAAATCAATAAAGCCCATAAACCCCATTCAACTTTATACATGTTTCAGTATTGATTATTTCGTGCAGAAATTACATGAAGGAATGAACAGCCAGCAGGACCACTTTGCAATTAGTTGTACGTGTGAATATATGTATGTATGTGTGTAATACTGTGTGTGTCACTAAAATATTATTTTTATGCAGCGGCCACGGCTTATATTCTTTAAATATAGTGAGTACGAAAGCCGAGAACCGCGAAATTCTATTTTTTTTTCTCAAAAAAGACGTTTTCAGAAAAGGTTACAAAATTAATGATTGCAAAATTAATTAACAATATTATTTGTAAATACATAAACAAATATACATGTAAGTTTACATAAAAAGATGAAATTGGAATGAGAAGGAAAGGAAGAATCAAAATAGAACACGAAGAAGCAAAGAAGAGGAAGAAGAAGACGAACACGAACACGAAGAATGAAACGAAGAAGGAAGAAGAAGGAAGAAGAAAAAGGAAATGATAGGAACTTTGAAAAGATATGGAGATTTTGGTAGATGAAGACGAAAAATTGAGAAGCAGAAATAAATGAAACACGACAACAACAAAATCAAATACAAACCGACCTCCAAGAGCCAGGTGTGTTCAAGCACACCCTTGACACTTAGGAAAATGGTGAGAACCAGTAAACAAATTTAATCAGCGGTTCTCCAGAGAGATCCCCTGGTAACTACGGGCTATTTAACACATAAGCTCACATACTCATAATCGCGCATGTACTTCGAACACATTACGGGTTTACTGAATATTAGGGCATCAGGTCTTTGCTAAACCTTTTCATACACTGAATGTAAACTTAATTTATTACACGAAACCTTTACGTGATGGTGTAGGCCCAGTTTCAGTGGGAAAATTGCAAGAACTCCGTGGGCGAAGTGTAATATTAGCACCATGAGAGCAATTCCAGCTTACAAAAACCCAAACGCTAAATGGACTTGAAAATCAATGGTGGCGAAGGAGTGTTTCGTGATAAGTAGCGTGAGAAAACAAAGCCATTTTAAGATGTCTATAAAAAGCACAAATCCATTCGCTAGACATTGGTCGATCATCCGTTCAGGTCTGTGACACGGATCCCGGCCTCATCTGCCGCCCAAAGCATTGATACTACTGGTGTTGAAAATTATTTCAAAGGGGGAGTCCAGCACAAAAAGTATTGGAATAAAATTCAATCGAACCCAAACCAATATATCACTGCTACTTACTTGTTTTCATTGAAAGCAGTTTCAAGAAGATAAATATGTGAAATCTGAAACATTAACGTTATTCGGATCTTTTTAATAAGATACGGGCTACCCTTTATAAAATACCTTTATTTGGGAATAGATGTTGTTTCCAAGGCAATTGGATTGAGCAAAGGGAAATAAATGTTATCTGCTAGGCATATTAAGACAAGCATTTCGTGATCCCTGCCTCGTTCTCCCAACTTAACTAAAAGGTCGAGAGTTAGAAACTGTGAATTTGAATTTTATGTATTTTGAAAGAAAAACGTTTGTTGAATATTAAATGATTTTAAACAGTGATACTGTGGTGTATTTATTAACCTACTCACTCACGAAGTACTTATAGGTATCTGTACCGTTTGCACTTTGACAAAATAGCGATTTCACTGATTGGCGCAAAATCAATATTGCGCACCCACTCAAAACAATGCTTCTTGAAACACAAGATGAATAGAGAATATGTGTAAAATCATAAATAAAGAAAATAATGAAAAAAAATGGCCAAGTGATGCTTTTTTACATTTTGAGAGGCACCTTATGTTTTTTTTTTCTTTTCTATTTTTTATAGCTTTTGAACTACTTTTTAAGCCAATGGTAATAATTGGCCTGCTTTTCTTATCTGATGAATATTTTTCAATATCAAATTATACTTTCAGATATGAAACCTACTTTCTAATGACTGTTATTTATAATATGTCTGTAAAAAAATGTTGAGTTTGTAATAAAAAGTGAACAGCTTTCTGTTCTATCATATATCTGTTTTGCAAGTAAAATAGTCCTTTTTCAGAGGCTCCGAAAGAGCAGTGTGTCTCCCACACGTATATTTGGGTCTCTTCAGCATCATTAAGATAATGTCAATATTCTTACAATCAGTCCCCCTAAAATTGTAACAATGGAACGGTTTACAAAAACAAAATAAATCCAGAATCAAATATTAAGTAAGTATAGGAATGGTTGTAACTTCAATTATAATATCACCAGCTATTATAAATATCCTAAAGATACTTAACTTTAAATGTACTTTATATGAACAAAAAGAGATGTTACCAAACTGAATGACAGATACAGACACTTTTTTTTAATCTGGTCAGGAAAACTAATAATTTGAGCCTTAGATATCATTTTGAACTGATTCCATTCGTAGCGAAACCTGTCAAAATTTTTGTCCATTTTAGTATCTCCCCGATATGATTGACAGATATATTGAACGTTCTATGATCACTCCGATATTGCGGGTTTGTTGCACTGGAACTATACTAAATTTGGATCTGGGGATGGAGATATTTGAAAGTTGTTGTAAAGATTCGAATAACATAAAATCTGGTTTGTCATTGTATTAGTTTAACCCTTTACAGGATAACCAGGATATTATAAATGTGTTATAGTATTCAGATATTTGATCATTTACGAGTAGCATTTTAGAGAGCACGTGTGAACAGGTCTCATGATCATAGGGCCATTTTAAATCGTGAGTTCGAGCCCCTCTACAGTCAACGTGTTTGTGTCACTGGGCAAGATAAAATCTTAATTGCCTCACCGACTCAAGTGAAATCTGGGGAGTTGTTGTGGGAATGTTACAATCTAAGTACTGATACTGGTGTGATCTTGGCCAGCAGCCGGCCTAGATGAAGCAAAATTTATTGCGAATTATTTGAAGCTGCCTGAGCAACTTTTCTTTTCTACTCTCTTCATTGCCAATATTATAACAACCACTTGATACCACGAAAATCATCACAAATGTTACAATATTGTTCTTCAGAACAAAACTTAAAATCGAAGCACTGTTCAACGTCAATAAAGCCACGGATGTATATGAATAATATATTGCCACAATGCATGCTGCTTGTTTTACACCTTACATTTTAAATACGTGTAGAAAATACAAGCGTAACAGATAGTGTAAAGGGATTAAAGAGTTTTATAGAGCATGTCAGAAAATGTAGACAACTGATATTGCGTAAGAATAAAAAGCCAAAAAAATGATTTGTAAAGCAGGAAGATGTTTTATTTTCAGAATGGACCTTTCTAATTTATCTCCCTGTCAAAATAACGTATTAGGATGCCCAATGTAATGAAGTTTAATTCAGTTGGTATACAAATTCACGAACAGATATTTTGCATAAACGTCGCGGGTCGGAGGAAAAGCTCCTCCGGTATGCTTTTGACATTTGAAATGAAAACTTTCTAAGTGGATTCCAGTTTTCAAAACCGCCTATGCGCAAATTACTATCAAGAATTGTATAGTATTGAATGAGGAAAGGGAGGTTTCGAAGATTGCTGAAGCTCAAATTGTATCAGAATGTAGCCATGATTAAGAATTAAAAAAATAAACACATTGCAATGAACAAATAATATACACGTCCTGCGTTGTCGAAATGTGTAACTGGCCTAGTAACTGGCCTTAGAAGATATTGAAAGAACGAGAGAGAAGGGCACTAAAGAAAAACATAAAAAGACATGGATGGATGAGACGAATTAGGAAGGAAACAATGACAAAGGAACAACTTGGATAAGATGAAAGTAAATTTAAAGTGATTTTAAAAAAACAGAAGAGAAGAAGAGGCGAAGAAAGAAAACGAAAAAAAGAAGAATAAATGAAAATGAAAGATGAAAATAACGGATAAGAAAGGACAAGAAGAAGAAAAAGACAAAGAAGACTACAGAAGTAAGAAGAATAAGGCAACAAGAGACGCAACACGTGAAAAAGGGCGCTCTGCTGAAACCCCGAACGGGAGTGCGGGGATTGAAAAATCCAACAAAGAAGAGACCACAAAACGAAAAAACACAAAGAAAACGACATAAAATAACCAGAACACACACAACCCGGAAACAAAAAAACAAAAAAAAAAAATGTGAGAAAAATGAATAAAAATAGTAAAATAGAGCTGAAAGAAAGAAAAGAACAGAAAAAGAAAAAAGGAAAAAATTAAAAAGAAAAAAAAGAAGAAAAAAAACGAAGAAAAATAGAAAAAGAAGAAAAATATAAAAAAAGAAGAAGAAGAAAAAGAAGAAAGAAGAAGAAAAAAGAAACAAAAGAAGAAAAAGAGAAAGAAAGAAAGAGAAAAAAGAAGGAAAGAACCCCCAAGAAGAAAGAAGAAACAGAAGAGGAAAAAGAAAAAGAAGAAAGAAAAGGAAAGAAAAGAAAAATAAAAAAGAAGAAGACGAAGAAAAAGAAGAAAAAGAAGAAGAAAAAGAAGAAGAAAGAAGAAAAAAAGAGAAAAAGTGGGGAGGGGGGAGAGAAGAAGGAAGAGGAAAACGGATGAAAAAGAAAGAAGAAGAAGAAGAAGAAAATCAAACCAGCAAAACCAAATGAACCACCCCAAGAGCAAGGTGTGTTCAAGTCCACCACTTGAGACTTAAGACAAGAGTGGAAACCAGTAAACAAATTTAATCACCGGGTCTTTACGGAAAATCTCACGGTGACCCACTTATTATTTAACACATACTCATAATCGCGATGTAACTTCGAACTCAGTAAAGTGTTTTTCAACAAACACTAGGGCATAAGGTCTAAGCTTCCTTTGAGAAGCTTGTCTAGAGAGTACTGGGGAAGAATACGCATTAAAATATCATCCCAACCTTTATCTAAAACAGTCCCCTTTTATGTACTGTCTCCGAGTTCTCTGTTTCTGTACTGACAGTAGGAACATCCAGTGGCATTACTTCTTTATTTTTAAGGACCGTGACCCCCGATATGACGTCACAAAATTTTAAATCCAAGCGCTCAGATTTGCGAGTGCGAGTCTTCGAAGAAAATTTTATTAATATCGAAATCATATTAAATTTTCGGTTCAATTTTGTAGCTTACACGCATATAAGATACTAACCTTTAATTTCCAGTAAATTGGAGAAATATGTTGACTTTCGTGCGAGAAAATTAAGCTAAACACGCCAAAAATACGTACCAAATGGCGAAAGTCAGAGTCACGAACGACAAAAAAGAAAAATATTTAGGCCCATGAAAATTCGCCCATCAACGAAAAATGCTACAGAGTTAGATCTTGTATAAATATTTTGTCTGAAAAATCGTGAATTATGCCTCTAAGACGGCCATTCGCATGTTGTGGTTTCGATTGAAAGGTGTTTGCTGAGTGACAATGACACGGCAAGCTGACGCAAGTAGGATAAGAACCCTCGTGCAGAAAATTTGTTGACGCTAGAAGAAAACGAGCTTGATTTGTGTCTTTGGAAACTTTCAGAAGGAAAAAAAGAGGTGGTTTTAAGTTGTATATAATTGATTGCGGAAAATGCATCGTTTACAGAAAGAAATGCACTCTAAAAGATAAGAAAAAAGTAATGATGACTGAATGAGGTTACGGCAGTTGATGGTAAAGTATGTATTCCTTGGGTAAGACTTGAGAAGAAATCAATTAAGCCTATACACCATCACTCTATCATGTCCATATTGATTTTCTTACAGATGTTACAGAAGGAATAAACCTGGTGCTCAGTATACAGTGGCGTTAATCTGCTTTGCAAAGAGAACAGGCCAGACGCAAAAAAATCCGCTACTCCTACAAGCCCACCAAAATGAGATCAGGAAAATATAACTGATAGTAATAAGAGTATATAACTGAATATTTAATCTGTTCAGGGAGCTGGCCTGGCACAGAGTGTTGAAAAAGAAAGTATGCCCCTATCCGGACTTGAATCAGTTAACACTCCGTATTACTTAACATAAGCGCGCTGCAACTGAGCTAACAAGATGGTATGTATAGCAAGCGATAGATCAAACTCGATAGGTATAGAGTTGATCTATAGTTGATCTATTTCTGTCAACTATCATTTTGACACACGTGTTTTCAAACTGACTTTCTAACAACTGCGGTCATGTGCAATCGATAAATCCTATCAGAGAGGAAATATACCAATAATTTTATCTCATCATGATAACATGAGTCATTTCCATTTTGTAATATGCACATTTCGCTGGTACTTGAAAAATGTAAAACATGGCAAAATTCTGCGTGGAATTCGACAGGCATTGATCATGACTAAATTGCCTTACATCGCCTCTGTAAAAGCCGATTGAAAGTGTATATTTATAAACAAAATATCATATTTTAAGACTAGTTGCAAGTCTGTATGGAAATAATTGGTCCTCTCATGTGTTAATAATTAACTCAATAAAATTGCTATGAAAAACCGCGCGAAAAAAAAAAAATATCGTTCTCGTACCACGAGGCTCAGCCGCTCACCAAATGTCGAACCCTTAAAAATTTTACCTTTTAACGGCTATGCGTGCCACTAGAGTATGTCCGCTGCCTTAAAAAATGCCCAATGCCTACTCATATCGGGCCGGCCAAAGGACCAAAAATATTGACGGCGTTGTTTGTTAAAAAGGTCCTAACCTAGTGGATTCTTACCACCATGGGATGTACATCAACGTATGGGGTGTTGGCCTTCTACATTTTTATTTTAGGGTACAAAAATGGCCAAAAAAGGTCAAAATTGTCCAAAAATAGGTAAATCAGGTCAAATGCCTTCATTTCGTAAATAATCTATCAGAACATGTCAATTTACACTTCAAAGGAGTCATATTTAACTGAATATAAGGAAGCATGCCGAGTTTCTAAATATTTGGGGTCAAAATTGCCAAAAAGGTCAAAATTGTCCAAAAATAGGTAATATCAGTCAAAAATGCATTCATTTCTTCAAATATTCTATCAGAACATGTCAATTTACTTTCCAAAGAAGTATATTTAACTGAATATATGGAATCCATTCCGTTTTAAATTTGGGGTCAAAATGGCAAAAAGGTCAAAAATTGTTCCAAAATGGTAAATAAAGGTAAATCCGTCGAAAGGCATTTATTCTTAAAATAACCGATCACAACATGATCATTTACCGTCACCATGAGTCATTATTTAAGTGGATAAAATGAAGCATTTCAATTTTTAAATTTTGTATTCAAAATGCCAAAAAAGGTAAAATTGTCACAAATAGGTAGATCAGTCGAAGTACATTCATTTCTTAAATAAATCGATTAGAACTTGCCCATTCCCCATTCAAAGGAGTATATTTAAGTCGATAAAATGGAAGCCATTCCGATTTATTTGGGTTAAAATGCCCCCCCCAAAAAAAAAAAAAAAAACAAATTGTCACAAAATTGATACTCAGTCCCAATCCCTTCGGTCTTCACAAAAACATTTTAAAGAGCGGAAAAATTTGCAGTACATCTCAAGGAACGTCAATAAAGTACATTTAGGCTTTGTCATTCTATTGTCAGCTGTTAGATAAAAATGACCAAAAAGTCCCAAATGGTTAAATCACATCAAGGATATAATAATAAAGGTATAGAAGGCTTTTGGCTAATTGACACGATTGGGGTGAAAATGACCAAGGTCATATAAGTGTTTTGCCTTTTAATCCAAGTGAAAAGAGTGCTAGCCATCTAACTTTACAGATTTCTGAGTCAAAGTGGAAAAAAGTAAAGGGGACCAAATTCATCCAAAACTTATCAAAATTCATTAAAATGGGTGAAATAATTATTAGCGAAGGTTATCACTTTGTTCCTCTCTGATTATGTTCTTTTTGTACGTAGGTCAAAAGAATATATGTGTGTACATACCACATGGTAAATAGACTGTTAGCCAGTCATAGATTTCCGAGTCGAAATTTATCAAAATCAACTTAAATGGGAAACCAATTGATAAAAACGTGTGGCTTTGTCCACATTTTTAATTATTACCCTGTGAATTTATATAGATTTCTATTGAATATTAAATAGTTGTTAGGGCCAGGGTGTTGATTTTTCTAGATGCTAAGTTTAAATGGGCAAAATTACCTGACATTTATAATCAGCTAAATTACTTCTTTTTATTATTTTTAAACTACATCTTAATATTGTAAAGTATATTTGTTAGGGCTATACATTGGAAAAACCAAACTTGGTTTGATTGTTTTTATTCAATATCTAACTAATAATGTTCTTTGAAATTATTAATCCACATTCTGATGAACACAAATTACGACACACATGTTATAATCAGTTTTATACCTTGAATTTTGATATGCAAGTTGATATTTGTCCTATCTAGTCATGGTTCTAAATTGGAAATTGTTAAGTAATTCATTCCATGAGAATTTAATCTAGGCTTTTTGTAAGTTTAGTATTATACACAGTGATTTATCAATGTTCTAAGCGTTGGCTGCTCTTGCTTTAATTTTGGACCTGGGTTTGATCAATATTAACAGCCAAAACATTTACCCATCAATCTTGTCCCGTTCTAATGCTTAGGCCTAATACACGAGAACCCTTTAATTATTTTGCTCAACCATGTCGGAGAAATTACATTTTGGACCATTTAAACCATAACTGAATATGCTGTAATATTAGGACAGTGACTGTTTTCCCATTCGGGTTATTGCTTTACAGAATGCTCATTCTGGCCTGTTGATTAAAACCTATCAAAATTAAAACAAAACACTCAACCGCGATTAGCATATTATTTATGCAGTTTAAGAAACAAATTGAAAATATTTTCTCATTGTAATTATGCATTAAAGCCAAAATGCGTTCTTTAGTATTTTTATCATTCGTGTATTCGTAGCACTATGAGTAACCGTAAAAAGGGCATAATAATAACATTATAACAACTTTTTATAATTTATTATTTGATTTCTTTGTCCCCTCCAAGGAAAGAGCATTATAATGGCCAACTCATTGTCAACTTTAAGTACTCAGGGGATGCGAATTATGACCTGATTAACAATTGTGCTGCATTACATTCATTTAACAATCATAGTTTAATTTGATGTTTTTTGACCATATTAACCTTAAAACTTGAAATGCCCAATCTTGAGTTTGATCCTTAGCCCAATGTGACTACAAAATTGGTAAATTGGAATACCTAGCATTGTATCCACCTAATTATATTACCTTGAAACACATAAGTTCTTATTAAGTTTTTAGAAAGAGGCCGTTATGCCTGCTTCACCATATTTGATTTGTTTTAGCTTTTTGGACATTTTGACCCCAAAATGTGTTAATTGAAATGGCTAGCACTTTATTTACTTAATCATTGTCCCTTGGAAAGTATATGAATTATGTCCCTTAACCCTCGTCTTACTAGGGGGGGGGGGGTTACCATCCCCAGTGAACTTTGCTCCGGTGGGCTAAAATGCCATAAGATTTCACACCACTAAATACTGGTCCCATTCGTTCCTGTACAAAATGGGCGAGATGAAAAGGTAATTTTCTCCTCAATGGAACATCTCAGACCTTAAAGCTAACATTCTGCTTGAAGGTCATCATTTATCCTACCCAATCAATCATAAAATTAGGGTAGTCATCCCCAAAATTTTCGAGCTACTGGACCGTGAAGACTAGCATGCACCGTGGACCGAGGTCACAGCACTTTTTCAGTCAGGTGTTCCCTGTAAGATTACAGTTAAAATTGGTTTGTCGGATCAAAATAACATATCAATGACAACCTTTTTTTTGATATTCCTACAGATTTTATACTTGATATTGATAGCAATCACGATTTGCAACCCAGATCTTGCCATTTCTCTCAGTTTTAGGGTATACTTAGGCGAGGGTCACAAAAAAAAAACACACCTCATTTGCAGTGGGGGCTGGACTTACTGTTTGTCATGTGATTTACTGGTGTGAATCCTAAAGAGACCTCAGATTTGTAAATTAATGCATATCTTGACTATTTGAAACCCCTTTCACATGTTGTGATCATTCATGAGATATTTTTTTAATTAAGTGAGCAACAAAATAGTATTGTCTTAAAATATCCATATTCTGCTATCTACTGAAGATTTCTTAGATAGGACTCACCAAAAACACTATTTCTGTTTTCCATTGCTTTAAAGCATAATATATCAGAAATAAAATAACTTGCTCTTTGCTCCTTATAGCACCTGGCCTTTGAGAAGTGAAAGGAGGGGCTTACTCGGGGAGGGGGGTTTAGTCGGGGGGGGGGGGGGGGTTGCTTGTAAGCATGTCACACCAAAGTCCTATTATAGCTGACAAACACTTTCAATTAACATGTATCAAAAAAGCTTAACTTTCTGGATAAAAGAAGAGCTGCCATCATTGGTAAAACCCGGCATGTACATCACAAAAGTTGTCATGGCCTATCTTTTTTCCATATTGTGGCTATTTAATCGGCTAATACATTGCGCAAGCCAGACTGCTGAATTTTGCACCTTAGACTAAGCTTAGACTTGGTCATTTTACATTCGCTTCAAAATCTTCAACCAGCCTAGAGTGTTTTACAGCTCCATTCACACTTACCTTGCCATGCCTCTCGAGCAGTTCTCAGACAACACTAGGCCAGGGGGACCGCTTCAGAATCACCAGTGTTTTGAAAATTAGTTGACAAGATCAAATTGACTTACCGAGGCAGGCGGAGGTCACAAACTATTTTGGCTAGTCTACTATACACAGCTCGTATAGGTTTCACACCACTAAATACTGGTCCCATTCGTTCCTGTACAAAATGGGCGAGATGAAAACGTACTTTTCTCCTCAATGGAACATCTCAGACCTTAAAGCTAACATTCTGCTTGAAGATCATCATATCTCCTACCCAATCAATCATAAAATTAGGGTAGTTATCCCCAAAATTTTCGAGCTACTGGACCGTGAAGACTAGCATGCACCATGGACCGAGGTCACAGCACTTTTTCAGTCAGGTGTTCCCTGTAAGATACGGTTAAAATTGGTTTGTCGGATCAAAATAACATATCAATGACAACCTTTTTTTTGACATTCCTACAGATTTTATACTTAATATTGATAGCAACCATGATTTGCAACCCAGATCTTGCCATTTCTCTCAATTTTTAGGGTATACTTAGGCGAGGGTCACAAAAAAAAAAAAACACCTCATTTGCAGCGGGGGCTGGACTTACCTGTTTGTCATGTTATTTACTGGTGTGAATCCATAAGCTTTGGCAAAAAGCTTCCGAGTAATCATTTTCTCATCCTTTCCGGTCATTTTAGCGAACAAAATGTGAAGGTAGCACCTTCACCGGGGTTAGGGTGGTTGCCACCCAAGAATATTTTCTGGTACATTTTTTAAAATGATTATGCCAAGTTGCCTCTAAAACTCTATATTTGTGTAAAACTAGACAATTGCCATCATTTAGAGCGGAAAACCGCATGAAAATCCGATATTCCTAACTTTTTTAGCGCAGAATCGGATTTTTTGCCATTTTCTATGGAAATCCCAATTTTGGCCGACTCGTGGACATTATGACGTCATTGTGACGCCATACTAGGTCTGTTAGTACTTGTTTTGGTATTTATGGAAAGAGGAGGACCATAGCTATCCTAGCTATAGACGAGGGTATTTTGAGAAAAGAACGCTTTGACTAATTTATTGGACAATTTAACTTGTTTGGTCATTTTGACCCTACAAAGTGTCAATTGAAATGACTCCACTCAATTAATTTTAGTTCTTTGGGAAGTAAACTGTACATATTCCCATTAAAGCGGTACTGGCACATTTTCACAAAATATGAAATTTCTCCAATTTACTCTCAAATGATAGTCTAGGCCATTGGAAGAACAGAGATATATTTTACACGTAAAAATAACATACCCCAAAACAGATAGGGACATTGATATGAGGATAAAGACATCCAGGTAATTTGTAGGCCAACTTTTAAGTTTTCCATAACTTTATCAACAAATGTGTATACATGAATATTTTTGACTCGTACTCACTGATATTAAAACCACAAAGGTTATAGACCGATCAAACAGTGTTCATAGCGTGGGAAACATGCATACGGCGTCCGTGTTCTTGTGTTAAACGCCATTTTCGTCGTCTGCTGAATTACAGCTAAATTATAAAATCGCTCTGTTTACCCATAAGGAAGCTGATTTGGTCTTAATGATTTCGGGTGAGGGCTTTTGTATATTAAAGCCTTACAACCATGCAAAAATATCGATTTTGAAAAATCTAGAGGGCGCACTATTTTCAAATGTGCCAGTGTCTCTTTAAGATCGTTGAGAAAGGAAGGCGTTATGACTCATTTATAGATTTTTGGACAACTTTGCTGTTTTTTGGCCAATTTGACCCCAGAATATGTAATTGGAATGGCTATTATAGCACTCAATCCGGTCATTTGTGTTCCCTTGGGATGTACACCCACATATTCTGATGAAAATTGCGAGATAAGAAGGCAATATGATTGATTTACTTATTTTTGAACTATTTTGACCTTTTTTGGCCATTTTTTACCCCAAAATTAAAAAATTAGAATGGCCAACACCCCATACGCTATTGTATGTCCCATAAGGATGCGAATCCACATGGGGGGGTTTTTTTTTGGTGTTTGTAACAAATTACGCCGTCAAAACTTTTTCTGAGCACTTTTTGCCTCAACGGCCGGCCACCGCCGGGCCCCCTCTATAAACAGCTCCCCATTCAGCACCTGGGTGGAGAGAGGCAAGCGAGGTAAAGTGCATCGCCCAAGTGTACAACACAATGGCGACAGCGGTACTCGAACCCAGGACATGTGGGTCATGAGGCGGTCGTTGTATCCACTGGACCACATGCGCCCTCACATTCTGAAAACGAACAATATGGCTTGTTTGAGTTAAATTAAAACTGTCATTTCGGCTATTAAATTACGTCAGAAATGTCAGGATTCCAAAATGATTGCACAAAAATCTATCTATTTGAAACTTGTGTTGTTCTCAACGTTACCACTTGTAGGTAGTTTTACTAAAACAATTTCAAATTAAGGGTGTTGTTTGCTTACATCAAGGAAATATGATAGTGGCTTTAATTTATGTAAAAAAAAACCAAAAAACTAAAATATAGAAAAAAAGGAACATAAAAGCAAATATTTACCAAACGAGTAACACAACACAAAAGCTCAAATACTGGGGTTATGGGTTTAAAGTTAACACCGTGAGAGCACATGTTGCTTACCAAATCACAAACACTAAATATATAGACTTCAAAATAAATGGTGGCTAACGCCAAAAAATTGGCTCGACCCTAGATATTTCTGTAGCTAAAAAAAAAAATCGAGAAAAAATGGCTAGGTAAAAATGAAAATGCAAATAAAATATAAAAAATAAAACACGCTTTTACCACATACGATATAAGGTGCTCCTTTATAAAACGAAAATCGCATCAAAATTGCGATCACAGATGCAGAATAGCAGCCTCCACGCCTATCCGTCTATTGTGTTCTCCGTTGTGTGCTGCACACATCTTTTGAGTCAGCACTATACCCAACAGCCTCATGTGTAAGGTCACGGTTTAGGTTACTAAGTTATGGAGGACTCAGTTCTCTGACACGGGCGTGAGAAAACCGAGAGTCGCATTTATCAGAGTGTCCTAGCTTGCACGTAAACATATACGGAATAAAGCGTGACCTTGTAGACGAGGCTATTGTGTATCGTGCTGCAAGACTAATAGGTGAAGTACGTAACAGAGAACAAGCACGGTACACAGGGACAGGGGCGGATCCAGGATTTCTGGTTGATCCTTCATGTAAGACTGCACGGAATTAGCCTAGCACAAAATCTTCTTTAAAAGGATCAAAGGATTACAAGTATTGTACAGCTTTATTCCGTAAAAGAGTCTTTACTCTAGTCTAACTCATGAATATCTTACACCAAGGACACACCGGATTTCTCAATAAAGAGGGCGCCAAACTTTCCGGCTCGCTGCGCTCGCCCGTAGACCCGCCCATATTTTTCCAGTCGGTTTGAAATTTTGAAGAGCGGGGGTACTGCGTCCGCTAGATCTACACGGCACCTCACGCTATGCACCGTCATTCTTAGAGATCTACAGGGTGCCCTGTGCGTAAAAAAAGTCATTTTTATAGATCTATAGTGCGCCCGGTGCTTTATGCGGCCCCCTCATTGAACTGTAAAATTTTATTGCACGCATTAGTCGTTTCCCTGAGGTCACGCATTATTCCGCGCAGCTTATGGAAACTTCCTCAGGCATGGGTCCCACTGCTAAGGAGGAAACACAATTTTCCGCAATGGAAATGGAATGCCAATATAGATATGTTTTTGGCGCCCCCTGTTGGTGTAAGAGAGAAAGTCTGAAAAACTGCCAAACAGGAGCCATTATACTTTGTATGGGGGAATTCCGGTTTTTTTTTGCTCTAACTTTTGTTTCAAATTAAAAAAAATACCAACATTCTTTTTAAGCACGCTTGCTAATGCTACCAGCTGCATATTGCAACTACCTTAGATTAAGAAAGGTTATGAAGGTAATTTTACTACCATGGTGGTCATAATAGAAACAACTGTAATATTTTGCCTGCCAGAAAACAACAGAGGGCGTTCTGAATGTCAACATTTGACATCATAGGTCACATCATTGATATTTACACGATTTGCAATGGTTAGAAAAGGCAACCTGAATACATTTTTATGTATTTGGGAAGAAAGGAGTTTGATGAATATTACATGATTTTGAACAGTGACACAAAATCACGTTTTTTTTTACTGTGATGCGCTTATTAACCTACTCTTTCAGTCGAGAAGTACTTACAATTATCTGTTTTTTGAACTTTGAGTAAAATAGCAATTTCACTGATTGTTGTAAATTCAATATAACACCCACTCAAAACAATCACTAGTAATCTCAAAATTCACAAGATGTGTAGATAATATATGTAAGATCATATTATTTGATGAACTTAATAAAAACAAAATATTTTAATTGATCAAGTGATGCGCATTAAACATTTTGAGACAGCTTATAGTTTTTACTTTAAGAGTGAACATTATTGCTTTTGGAACTATTTTTAACCCAATAGTAATATATTGGCCTGTATTTCTTATCTGTTGAATATTTTCAATATCAAATTATACTCTCTTAGATATGAAACCTACTCACACATGACTGTTTACAATGCAACCTGTGTAAATAAAAAAATGTGTAAATAAAAAAAAAATGATAAGCATTCGATTATCCATAGTCTCATCTTTGACAAGATTTTTTTTTGGTGTAACTTAGATTTTTGGTTCAAAAGTTATGACAAGTTTTGTGAAGCCCTATTAAATCGGTTTGGTCCGATTCAATGACATTAACTCAACCACCAGTTATGCACAATTACACCAGAGCAAAACTTTGTTTAAAACTGATGATGTCACTTAAATTTAATTACCGGGTGTGCAAAAGAGAGATTTCACATTAACATGTGTCATTAAGGCTAAAATTGTGAAACTCTGTTTTTTGCACTGAGTAAAGCTCTCTATCAAAATACTTACATTGAAGCAAATAGGAAATTTAAGCCTACATTTTAAATTAAAATAGGAATATTAAAACCACGTCACCTTTTGTTTTCAGTTAAGATATTTCTGTAGCTAAATAAAAAGTATGAATTCTATAAAGTGTCTAATCTATATGAAATGACTACATATGGTAGAAAATATGGATGCCTTGAAATCTCTCGTTGAACCTTTAAGCTGGGTGTTTCCATAAGGTTACACCCTTTGCTGACATACTTATCTGACACCCTATGAATTCGGAAACCTTAAGGAATGAACACATAAACCCGTGGGTTATTCGTTAAGGTCCGTTAAGGTTTTCGAATTTATAGGGTGTCAGAAAAGTAGGTCAGGAAAAGGGTGTCACCTATGGAAACCACCCCTTTAAGCTTTACCTATAGGAAATAACCAGGTTATTACAAAGTGTTATGAGCCAAGTAACCAAATAACTGATCAGTTCGGATTCAGAGTGGTTTATGTTAACGGCAATAACAAAAAATTAAAGCAATTCTGTCTAGGACACGAAGTTATTTTGTGTGTCTGACATGTATATTGCAATCTATTCCGAGCCTGTCTGAGTAACTTTTCTTCTCTTTTCTTCATATTCATTGCCTATTCAATATTACAATACCCATTTCATATGGAGAAAACCATCACAACTCTATTATGTTACAACATTGTTCTTCAAAAAAAAAGTAAAATCAAACCATTCCTCAACGCATCAATTTGTCATGCCGTTGCTAAAGCGAGGAAGTATATGAATAATCTGTTGCTTAAATGCTACTCGTTTTACACTGTAAATTTTAACTAGATATGTTTAAAGCATCCGTATCTTTGACACACGTGGCCCTGGAACAGCTTACTCAGCTCACAGGGTTCGGCCCTGATCATTTATTGCATTTTCGCCATTTTGGAATTTTTACCAATTTTCCTAGATTTTGTGGATTTCGAAACCAGAGATGATTATTTTTCTTCAATTTTATGAGTCTGAAATTAATCCATATCCAATTATCTTTCATATAAAACGTGTCAATGGCTCGTCTTCCACCTAATTTTCTTCTGATGACTATTTGTAAGCACCTAAAAACAATAGCTTCACGGCCGCCATCTTGGATTTTCAGCCAAATTTTCTTCAGTTTGCTAGTTCTTCAAAATTTTCAGGCCACAAGTAATTCTGTGACAATTATCTTTCATATAATTTATTTTTTTATTTATAACATTCGGCATTCGCCAGGCAGAACCCAATATTGCTATATGCATTAAATTCAAGGGACGCCTATGAACGCCTCCAGAACAGCGGGGAAAGATTTAGGTGAAGAAATCCGATTTTAGATGCAGGAGGAAACCGAAGTGCTTGGAGAAAACCTGCGAGGACGAGTATGGATCGGCAACCAAATTCACATACGACACTGGCTCGACCGGGAATCGCACCCGAGCCGCATTGGTGAAAGGTGAGCGACTCGACGGCTACACCAACTCGGCCTCCAATAATACAAGTTAAATGCTTGTCTTCGACTTTAAAGGTATAATTTTTGAATAAATGATCGAGCCGTTTTTGTAACGAAACCCTGTGAGCTGAATAAATCTTGACACCACCACAAGCCATCACCAATGACTTGCGGATACTCAAAGAAGCAGAACTAGAAAATAACAAGGATTTAAGATGCTAAAGGAACACTTCAGAAATATGAAGAAATCTAATACCTATATAATCTACAAAGACAAAAATAGAAAGCAAGACTGTATTATGTTAAAGAGGAAGGTGTTATCCGTATTTTTCTCAATGTAATCTCCATAAACAGATGAGATGACGTCCAATTTAGTTCGGTCTACAAATATTAAACAAATGAATGATAACCTGTATGAACCACAAAAAGATATTACATAACGTCGCTGATCCTATATATGCAATTTGACCTCTGAATTACAATTTGCAATAAGTGCAAACTGGGACCAATTTCAAACATCTTAAGCTCAATGAACAAGAATTTAGAAGAAGTGTAAAGAATATACGAGAATGTCATATGCATTAAAGTGCAAGGGGTATCCACCTAACAGGGGTGTCCTTAAAAATTGCGATAATTGCTGTGTTTTTGCACAATGTAAAGCTTTTATCAAAAATGTCCTCATATGAAATTATTAAGCTGAAACATTATTTCTTTGGTACAAAAAATTTTAAATTTCAAATTTCGTATAGTATACTAAATTCAGCATAATTCTATTTTATATTGAAATTAGGCAATGAAAATCGCCTTTTATTTAAGGCTTTTCTGTAACCAAAGACAAGGTATATATAACGTAGAAATTCTATTGGGGTCTTATCTAGTTATGAAAGCACGACCTACTTATGACACAATATAATGGTGCCCCAAAATCTCTCTTGCACCTTTAAGATGTTGTGTGTGTATAGAGTTTTCGAATGGAAATGTAAATTTAATCGCACTATAATCCAGATTGAATATGCACCTGACAAGAGGAACCAGAGACCTTTTCGTTATGGGTTGAACAATTATTTGCTTTTGTATTACTACATTGTTATTAAGTCGTCATTAACACGATGATCGCAGTATGTCACTGTCACAGGTGCGATGCTGGATGCACCTAGTACTCTTATCATCATAAAAAAAATAATAAAAATTTTTTAGTGATTGTCACAACTAATTTTTGAAATAAACTGGTTGAATAATTTATGCACTTATGTTCCTCACCCTCGTCCAGACCAAGGGTGGAGGGTGGTTACCACCCCCCTCACGGTGATTCCCTGTTTGCCAAACGCAAACGAAATGATCTAGGCTTTTATGTTTAATTTGTAAGGTTATCCTTTCTCCGGTCATATTAGCGAAAACATGGAGGTTACCGGCTTCAGGGGGCAGGGTGTCCCCTTCAAGTATGGGTGTGGTTGGTGGTGTTGTGGGGGGGGGGGGTGGTTGTCACCTTCCTATACTTTTTTAACTCAAACTTTTAACTTACTGTGTACATGCCAATATTGGCACTTTTTTGTACGTATGCTACTGTAAGCAAATACTGACAATACTTGTATTTGTTTCCCCCCATTTGTTATGAGTAATAACAATGTGTATGTTTAGATTTGGCACCCATCTTTGGCCAAATCAAATACCAATTTGCTTGCATGAATGGCGAACATCCTTGATTTTTGAAGATTTCCTTTACAAATAACGTTATAAATAGGCTCTCAGCTATAAGGTCCTATAATTCATTTGTTACAAACGTATGTTTGCACTTTACTTAAAGAAATACATGTAGCTACACACTGATACCAAACACGATAATGTTTTGTCCACACCCAGTGGGGGGGGGGTGGTTACCACCCCCCTAGTGAACTTCGCACCGGTGCGCTAAAATGCCAAAAACTTTCGTAAAAAGCTTCTTAGGTAATCGTTCTTTCACCCTTTCCGTTCATTTTAGCGAAAAAACGTGAAGTAGCACCTTCACCGGGGTTAGGGTATGCCGTCAACGTTGATGGGTAGGGGGTGGTTGCCACCCAAGGATATTTTATGGTGCATTTTTTGAAATATTATGCCGTATGGCTCTAAAACTCTAAATGTTTATGTAAAACTATCCATTTGCCATCATTATGCTACAAACCGCATGAAAATCCGATATTCCTACGCTTTTTTAGCGCAAAATCGAATTTCGCCTATTTTTCTGTGGAAAAATGCCAGAGTTTGCCGACTCGCGGACTTGATGAACGTCCATGTGACGCCAACTAGTTCTGGTGGTACTTATTTTGGTATCAATGGAAAAGGAGGACCATACCTATCACACTGTTCAAAATTATAAGCATTGGGTTTGGCTTTATACCGGATTCTCGAGGGGGGGTGGTAACCACCCCCTTGGTCGTGAACGTAGTAACAAAACCCTTGGTTGGACGAGGGTTATGGCGTCGTGCACGTAGTTCGAAAAACCCTTGTTGAACCAGGTTAAACAGTCGTTCAATTTAACAACTGATAAAATGACCTGCACCCTTGTACAAGAGAGAGAATCTTGTCAGATAGCCCATTCTCTACAGAGATCTGTTAAACTAGATTCTAAAAAAGAAAATCCTATTTGCCCGCCACTATTTGGTTAAATTTACTCAGGATCGAAGATCAAAATCAGTTCTCCAGTTATTCTGAGTTTGTCATAATAAATTCATAACAAATGGGGACCTTGTTAGTGAACTTTCTTTAAACATTTTCGATATATCATTTAAAATTCTCCGTAGAATCGAAAGATAAATCCGAGGATCGAATCATACAAAAGAATACATGTGTCCCTAATGTAAGTAGATAGAAAAATAAAAAATTAATTACTTTTTTTAAAAAAAAAAAAAAAAAAACCTAATGCAGCAAAATTTTTACCACAAGATTTCCTAATGTTTCTTGTTTGGATTGCATTTTTAAACTTATATGCCCGCAGGAAGCCCGATATATCTATAAACGGCGTGATAGACAAGAACTGCTAAAACATTTGAAATAGCGATTGACTTTGAGCGCATGAAGAATACCGTAAAATATACAAGCCTGGGAGTACCTATTTCATAAAGACACCACCTGCTGAAATAAACCTTCATGAAATTACAATACTACCTTTGCTGCGCATTTATCATTGAATCCAAATTGACTGCACTATTTTATAATTGAACATTTTGATGCGAGGAGATGTCAGTCGATGATACTATGCATTGAATCTTTAATTGCGCTATACCTGTGTTTTCGAAAGTCGATCCATCTAATACAATGCGTCGCTTACATTATTGGAAATTGTTTATTTAAAACTTGACAATATACAGTTGCGGAATTGGTCCTCCATTAGTTACATCTTGGCAAAACGAACTACAACAATTGTATTGATTGAAAATGCTTAGAAAAATTTTACTACATCAAAGGGAGCTAATGGTAAAATTCCATTTTTTGGATCTTTAATGGGGGATTCCACTGTCACCACTACTGAATAAATCTAATACCAGATATGTTTCATGACAATGCAATATTCATTTCATTTTTATTAAGAATAAGTCAAATTAACACTTTTATGCAAAAATGTTGTGACATTTTTACACATTGTTATATTGCGATGTTTCTCCTGCTTTGTAGTGTTAATTTGGTTAATTTTAATAAAAATGATTGCTTTAAACAAACCTGTTTTCAAAATTAATCTTCCATTCATTAAAACAAGTTTTCTTAGCATAAGAGATTAAATCAAATATGTTTCCGTATACGCTTTGATGGCCCATATAATATAGCTCACATAGGTAACCTCTACATTTAGCATTTAGTGTTACATCCAAAGCAAATATCAAATGATTTCGTGTCTTAGTGTTTATTTTAGTCTGCACATTATTCAGAAGAATTAAGCCATTTATTCTTTCTAAGCAAAGGAATGCGCGGGCATACAAAGGAAACGTGAGTACGAAAGTGAGCTCGGAGGTACGCATGTGGACACTTGTGGGTTTCTCCAAAGCAACTACAATATAAACGAGGACTACAGTGGCACGATTGATAACCCTCCCCGTTGAATGTCAAATAATTATAGTAAATCGATTTGTAAAGGTGTCTTTTTTCGCGCAATATCCTTTTTATATACGATTGTAACGTGTCCATTTATAAATGACACGGCACAAAAGTAATTCAAACTTTCTCTAAAAGATCGATCTCTCTGATATCTCTCATTGTTGCAATTTCAATTGTCCCAAATTCTGTCATCCGTTTATCAAGACCTCGGGCATTATAGTTATTTTAGATTTCACATGTCAACGAAGGATGCATTTTCAAGTACGATTTGTTGGAAACACATCCATAACATATCAGTGAAACACTTCTTTCAACATCCATCAATAAGTACAGGTTTCTGTTATTCCCTACACTAAAATGTATGCCATATTTAGTTACGATATATCAACAAGTAAATGCAATCACTTACAAAGTAGTCCAATTTGTTGCGGTTTTGGAAATGTGATATTTCTGAAACCTTTCGTTCAAAATCAAGTTTACCATAGTTTAGCAAGTCGTAACTATGCGGATATGTCAATGTGAGTTGGGACATTCTGAAAACCGTTCTGAAGTGATTTTCCATTTGTTTTACTCAGGTAATCGAATCGACAATGTTCAAGAGTTTCTTGGTTCGAAAATCAAAATTGAAGATAGCTCAAACATCTTTACCTTCGATTCAGGAAACACCAAAATGAACTCTGAACTCAAATTTAGTGACCAATAAGTACATATCTGAGGTTGGTAGTAATTCGGTCGGGCCCACTTTTACATAATAGTTTTGCAGTAACATTTAAAGTTCCATACATATGAGGGGGGAGGTTATTCTGCTCCCGACAATTGTTTTGTTTTTTTTTTTTTTTCCAGGGGTTGTTTTTAAACTACTTACATTCATGCTTATGCCTTACACTTTGATAAAATGGCGATTTCATTGATTGTCAAAACATTAAACCACCCACTCAAAACAAGAATCTTCCTCATTATGAAATTTTAAAAATTTTTGATTTTTTATATCAAAATTGGTTAAATGGGGGTGCACTTTTTAAGAACATAATAAAAAAAAAACTTAAATAGTCAGTGTTGCGCTTAAACACTTGAGACTTTAAAAGTTTTTGCTTTTAGAGTGAATATTATAGCTTTGGACTATGTTAACAACCCACTATTAATATATTGGCCTACTTTATTATCCGTTTAATATTTCACTATCAAAGTATACCTCGTATAACTTCTTACTTAGGTGTATTATTCATAATATGCCAGAAAAAGGATATATCTGTTTTTGCATCCAATTTTCTTTTGTAGAAGTCATCGAAAGAGCATGGTGTACTCCTCATTTGAAAATTTGGCAAATTTTGTCATCAGTGGGTGCTATAAAACAAGTCCTCGTGCAAGGTATATAAAATTCAAAACAAAATAACACCGCATTCAATATTGAGATGACAATCGATAAGAAAATTATAATTTGAGTTGTAATATTATTTCCACTGATTCCATTCGCAGAGAAACCTGTCAATTTTTTTTTTTGTTTTAGTGAAATCGATATGATTACTACGAGATTGCGGGGTCTAAAATAAGACTGTTGAAACTGTGAGTAACACGACTTAAAACATTAAATAATAGAAAAAAAAAAACGAGGTAGGGATGCATAGCAAATTTGGATAATATTCACCTCTCTAGAAATTTTACTGCGTTCTAGTTAAAGGTAAGGATCGTCCTATCACCCATTGACCATTTTGTAACGAGGAACCTTTAGGAACAGGTGGCCATTATCTTCGGCCCAGAGTATAGTGGAGAGAGAGAGAGAGAGTGCATGGTGGCCAATTTGGTCCAGATAATTGTTTCAAGGGCTTAGCCAGTCAGCCGTAGTCGGCCGTGTTTTACGTGGCCAAATTCCGAATTTCACGGCCGATTTTTTGTTTGCACGGCTTTCAAATGCCGTGCACTTTTCTTTGTGTAATTTATAGATGTTTATTTTCAGTGTAAATTTCCAACTTTCCAACCAACTTCGGACCTTGTGCGGCAAGATCTAAAGCTTCCAATAGCTCTCAAACCTCTCCCTATTTGCCCGAGCCTTTACTTGGTATAAGACCCTAAATTTATAATATCTTGATGTGGCTATCTAACCTCTGTTCCCGTGCAGTATACTGCTTCAACAACCTAATACACTTATATAATGAACAGAATCGGTATATAAATAGCCACTACTTTGCTAAATATAATTTCTATGGTGTTTTCTAATGTGATTTTGTAAACAATGATATGTGAACAATGACCGAACTACTGATGGACTTTAAATTGGTGGGATGATATCCTTGATTAGTTCTGATAACTTACCAATGTTTGCTTACACCAGTGAATATTAGAGGAGCAAGTAATGACATAATTTGCATATTATAGCAAAAGAGATGAGATTCAATATTACCTGGTCCTGAATGCATGAACCATGGACTTCAAACGTGGTAGGATGCTAGACTTACACTGTTTGGTTACATTCACTGAATATATGGGTATTATAAAAACTTATTTGCAATATTTTGAGGCAAAAGGAGAAGATTTTACTCTAACCTCATGAATAAAATAACCAATAAACTTCAAACTTGGTAGGATGCTAGACTTACACTGATTTTTAAATTCTTGAATGTTTTTGGTATATTTAACCTAATTATAACCTAACATATTTTGAGCAAAACGGAAAAAAAAAATCACTCAACCTCACCAATGCCCAATAAAAGAACTTCAAACTTGGTAGTGTGCTATAGACATTGGTTATATGCACCAAATACCTCAATTTGTATTATAATGAATGTATGTTTGCTTTTGTAAGCAAAATACTTAATAATTAATAATGCAGTAAATACAACTTATGTTACATTCATTTAACTGGCGTACATATCCCCCTCACACCATGTAGTAATATTTAAACTCCTTGTAGAGATTTACATGAAAGGTGGTTATTTCAAAAAGTGTTGCAAAATTCGGCACCCTTGGTGTTAGTGTTAAACTCAGCCCTAACTCCCGATCGAATTACTTCGCGCTACCGCGCTTGTGAGGTTCTCTCGCTGCTAACAAAAAGTACCAACCCAATTGTTTTTTTTATTTTACACACCAATCTCCAAATCTGCTAAGTCCTTGATGTTCCCATGTACATGTAGATTGAACAGACACTCTCATTGATCGGTAGCCAAGTAGGTCTTTCAATAGTGGATTTGACTGTTCTACTCTCATTCTGGCTGCTATTGTGCAATATCTGTACTAAATTTATTCCGATCTCTGGCACCTTGCGTAGCTGTTGCTCATTTTATTTTTATCTTGCGATATTTTTAAATGCCTTTCTTGTACCCTACAGAATTATTAGGCATATTATAAATATGTATGACAAGTGTTACCTAATTTCTCATTTCCGAGTAGTTTATATTACAGCAGTGATAACAAAAGACAATCCTGTCTAGGCACCAAATATTATGTTTTTCATTATTGCGACTATCCAGCCTTGCTATTCATTGCCAATTTCATACAAGACACCCTCTCAAAATTATGATGTTTACAATATTGTTCTTCAAAGCAAAACCAAACTCAATTGCTCAACGCATAATTTGTTTTATTGCCGCCCGCGTGATACTGCCACGGCGTTATATAATAATTTACTGCTAAAATACAGCTCGCATGCACAACTATACATGTTAAACTATCAAATAACAACGTGATAGAAGAGTAAATGGATTAAAGGGTTTTTAAGAATCATGTCAGAAAGCGCAGAAAACTGACACTTACAAAAGCTAAAACTGCAAATAGTTTTTGATCAAGCATGACGAATGTTATCCATAACGAACTTAATATCCTACAAGAGACATACTTTCTTTCATATGGTGTGGACGTTTCCTTTTCAATCCGATATACACGACGTGAAAAAGACCTTACATAACATCGGTGGGCGGGGAAAGGCCCTTATATACATTTGACCCTTGAAATTAGATACTTTTAAAATACTTTTAAATACATTTCAGTTATATAAATATGTTATAGACAAGTTTTTACATACTTTATCATTTCAGAGTAGTTTATATTAACAGCGATGATAACAAAAGACAATCCTGTCTAGGCACCAAATTTTATGTGTTTCATTTATTGCGAACTATTCTAGCCCTGCTATTCATTGCCAATATCCATATTAAGAAACAATCTCAAAATTATGATGTTACAATATTGTTCTTCAAAGCAAAACCAAACACATTGCTCAACGCATCAATTTGTTATGCCGCGTTGATAATGCCACGGCGGTATATGAATAATTTACTGCTAAAATACATGCTACTCGTGCTACACTATACATTTTAACTACAAAAAAACAAGCGCGTTAGAAAGAGTAAAGGGATTAAAGAGTTTTAAGAAGCATGTCAGAAAGCGAAGAAAACTGATACATACAAAAGCTAAAAAGTCACAAATAGATTTTGTTAAGCAGGAAGATGTTATCCATAAGGACATTTTTTCAAATTAATATCCTACCAAAAGACATACGTTCTTTCATATGGTGTGAGTTCAATTCAATACGGTATACAAACATGTAAAAGATGAATGATAAACTCTACCAACCACGCAAGGATATTACATAACACCGCTGGGCAGGGAAAGATTCTTATATGCATTTGACCTTTAAAATGAAAACTGTATATGTGCAAAGTTGGTCTTAGTATAAAACCTCCTATGGACAAAATATGTTTTAAGAATTCTAATTTATTTGAGCTAAGGGAAGGAAGGGGGATATAGAATACTATGCTGAAGTTAATAGTATTTCAGAATGTTTACCATGTCTTAACACTTAAGTGCCCAAGCTAAAAACCTTCCGTTAGTGCCCAAGGGGGGGGGGGTCCTAGGGACCCAACGCAGATAACCACTTTCCCATGGGAGTTTGATCATGACACTAACACAAGTAAATGGGGGTCACGTAAGAACCACATACCCACAATAAAAATGAAAATCCAAACTTTGACCTATGACCTATGGCCAATTGAAATTGTCACTCTCCGAAAAAGAGTGGTTCGCACATTTCCATCCTCAGCAACTCCAATATAAGGTTTTGAACCAAAATAATCATTATATCTACTCTAGAAAACATTTAAAATAATCATTGCAAAATATAGCCACATTTATACCATCTTGTATTTTTCTCAGAACTTCAAAATCACCTTGGTTTTCCCATATACTTACACAGTTAAGAGCACGGTCATGGCAAAATTAAAATTGATGCTATCAGCATATAAAAGGTTATTTGATTTAAGTATTATTAATTATTAATTAATTGCCTCTTAAGGTATATTATCTAAGTAAATAAATCCCAAGATTTAATTACTTTAATTTTTTAATTAGTAAAATATCTCGATTTTTTTCACTTCCGTTAGTGCCCAAGGGGGGGGGGGGGGGGGTCCTAGGGACCCAACCTAATTATTCTAATGAAGCCGTGGGCGGATTTAATTTTAGTATCAGGAGAAGCGTATTCATAAATCAGACAATTAGCAAAAAATCCTTGAAAAATTTGATTGCGTAACCGAGAAATCGCAAAAAAAATCAAATGTTGGGTACTATGGAACCCCCCCCCCCCCCCCCTTGGGCACTTAAGTGTTAAGAATTGTTATTGTAAACAGTTCTGATGGGAAATCTTATTTCACCCATGGAAGGTTTTAACATTGGCATCCAATAGTACATGGGACGTTTTCAAAGGTCGAATGCAAGCGGTTTCCCTCCCAGCAATTGGGGGAAACTGTTCAAATGTGAGGCGAAATAACCAGAATAAGCATACACGTGACAAAGGAGGACCAGAGGCAGTCTGATGCAGATTCAGGTTTAATTTCATTCAGAACAACCATCATGATACAAATCAATTTGATATGATACAATAGAGGCTATCCGTGTTTCAGATTAGCGGCCATCTTCGGAGGTTCAACAATACACTCACCCAGACAAATGCAATGTGGTCCAGGTGCAAAGCAGATTAAGATAATTCTCTGATTACTTTCCCCCAAAGATGGCCGTTATTCTGAAACACGGATAACCTCTATATATAAGTACATAAAGTTATACATTGCATGAGATAGTAATGCAAGACGTCCAAGAAAAGATGGCATTAAGGTGTTATTTGAAAGCTTACTGTGTCTCCTATATATAATTATTATAGTCATACAGCAAAGTTTCGCCAAATTCTCTGTTTCAAGATTATTTTTTTTCTGGGACGCCCTGTATAGTATAATAATATGATTTTAGTAGTATAGGAAGCTTACAATGTATATTTATCTGAATGGGGAGCGACTCAAATAAACCCCGAGGGGCTGTAATCTTTTATTCCACCCTTTCACTAATTATACTACTACTACTAATAAGAAAGACTTGAATAATGTGATTAAACATTAACTTTCTGGTCAATAACAATTTAGGAAGGGGAAATACATTCAGTTAAAGAAGGGGAGACAATTAGAAGACAGAACAGACATTGATGAGGACAGACATTGATGATGGTTATCCATTAAGAACTATTTAAAAAACAAAATAAAACCTAATTGATCGAATCTCTCAATGAACTAGATGTGTACCTTTAATTGAATAGATATGAACAAAGTCTACCTTTAATGGAATATATCGGAACAAAGAGGGTATGCAGCATTTTCCTCACAGAATTTGTATGGTTTTGATTGCATAGAATTTGCAACTTTAATTCCAGTAGAAGGCCCGGCATATCTATAAATGCCTGAAAGAACTTTATAAAACACTTGCAATTGTGATCGACTTTGAGTGCCAGGAAGGATACCGTAAACTATACAAGCCCGGAGTATCTATGTCTTGAAGGCACCACCTGCTGAAATAAACCTTCATGAAATTACAATATTACCTTTTCTGCATATTTATCATCGAATGCAAATTGACTGCACTATTTTATAATTGAACATTTTGATGCGAGGAGATTGCAGTCATTGATGATATTCACTGAATCTTTTATTGCGCTATATCTGTGTTTTCGAAAGTCGATCCATCTAATACAATGCTTCGCTTACATTATTGGAAATTGTTTATTTCAAACTTGACAATATACAGTTGCGGAATTGGCCCTCAAGTAGTTACAATCTTTGCAAAACAAATTGTATTGAATTGAAACAATTGTATTGATTGAAAATGCTTCGAAAAAGTAGGAACTGCATTAAAGGGAAAAGTTTGAACTGCATTAAAGGGAGCTAAATATTGTAAAATTTCATTCTGGAACTTTAATGCGGCATTTGTCATCGTTTATAATTCCACTATCACCACTCTCAACTTCAACTGAATGAAGCTTATGATTTGTTTCATGTCAATGCAATGTTAATTGCATTTTTATTAGGAATAAGTAAAATTATTGCTTTTAGGTAAAAGGTTGTGGCATTTTTACACATGTCCATATTGTTTAGTGTTAGTTTGGATAATTTTAATGAAAATGATTGCCAACAAACCGTCATTGAAAATAATGTTTTCCCTTATAAGTTTTGATGTCCCTAAACATTATTTGAAATGACTAAGCCCTTTGTCACGTGTGACTTCGTAACAAGGGAATCCACGGACACACAAATGAAACGAGCATACGAATGTGAGCTCGGAGATACCCATGTGGGTTTCTCCAAAACAACTGCAACTGAATCCAGAATTACAATGGCACGATTGATGACCGAAAGTTAAGAAATGTATGAAACCGCTCGTCGAAATTTCATGAAAAACCCTCCCTGTTAAATGTCAAAACTTGTCATAAATCGCTTTATCAACGTGTCTTTTTGGCACAATATTATTTTTTGTCTTTGTATACTTTCAAATATAACACGTTCTCTTCATAAAGAAACGGCACTAGAGTTAAATTCAGAATTTCACTCAAAGATCGATCATTCGGATACCACTCACTGTGGTTATTTATGTTTTTACACAGTTTTAATTTCCCCTAATTATGTCTCAGCTAGGTTTGTCAAGAACCCGGCCATTATTTGGGATAGTTATTTTAGATTTCACTTGTCAACGAAGTATGAAATTGTCATCTGAAGTACCAGGTTTGATAGAAGCACGTCCATAACGCAAGTGCTCTTTCAACACCTATTAATATAAGTGTTTCTGTTATTTTCTACACTAGAAATGTATGTCATATTTAGTTACAATGTTTTAGCATGCAAATACAATTACGTGAAGACTTACAAAGTAGTCGAATTCCTTGCGGTTTTGGAAATGTGATATTTTGGATACGTTGAGTTGGATAGAGTTGGACATTCCACAAAACCGTACTGAAGGGACTTTATATTTGTTTTACTCGGGTAATCGAACCGACCATGATGAACATTTCCTTTGTTTTGAAAAATCAAATTTAATTATTGCTCAAAATTTCTTTACTCCCAATTCAAAACAAAAACTAACAAAAGAAAATAACCCAACCCACTCACACAGTAACGTCACACCAATTCCTCAAACTAAAACCATGATAAGTCAAAGGACACACCACAATCAACACCAGCAACACAAAAATAACAACAGTTAAAGAACTATTCTTTAAATTACAAATGAGGAAAAATACAATGCTTTGATGGTCTGGTAAATTAACAGGGGCAAATGTTATAAATGTTTCACATGGGGTTAAAAAGTGTATAGTTCCTATATCTACATCTTTTATGTTTGTCCGACAGGCAAAAAATTATTCAACTTTATTATGGTGGTAAATATTTATATTGTTTCGATTGGTTTCAAATTGCCCGCATGAGAATGTTACAACATGAAATATACATTTACTTTATATTATTTAGCTTATAATTGTCTAACAGAGGCAAGAGTGCTGCCCCTGTGGGCATTAACAATATTTTCCCAGTTGTCAAACAAATTAAATAACACGTATTTTGCATTACTATCTTATCTAACAGCATGTAGAATTTGAGCCCATTTTGAGAGAAATATGTTGTTTTACCCCAGTGTGACCTTGAACCATTTTAAGCCTATTGTGTTAAAATAATTGTCATAGATAAAGCAAACTAATACTTTTTAACGTCAATATTGTAATTAAAATGCGCACAAACGGCAACCTGTCAGCGCCCTGCATGACAATCTAGTTTATACAGCCTGTCTAAAAAAATGGTACAATCAAAAACCGATTATTTTTTTCAATATTATATCTCAATATAAGTAAGTTGTTTTGTATATCACATTAAAGAAAAAGACCAGGCTTTCCAGGATTTTTTGTTTCATCTCATTCGCTTGTTTCAATCGAGAGATAACTCCAGTTTACTGCGCAACACAAAATCGAGTTTGTGCCACTTTCTGGTTGAGTGAAAACAGTGCACGAATTAGTTAAACATAAGTTGTTCACACTTGAACAGATATGAAATACTTTAAAAAGGGATTAACTTCATAAAGATACGAAAACAGTTAAGTAATGGTGGAAGTTGTGATCAGTAAGTTTTGGCTTTAAGATAAAGTGAATAACATTCGACATACTGTTGTTTGTTAGAAGAGAACCATGAGCGTACAGCCGGCGTACAGCAACCTGGAGGAGAGAGTTTTTATGGTCTTGAAGTATCATGAAACGCAAATTCCTACCAACACTTTGATACTTTGTTTCCAAATTCAAATTTTTATTGACTTCAACAATTAGTAAAGTGTACAAAGATAGTGCAATATTTTTAAACCATTTCTTTTGATTTGGAATGTTTATTTTGGTTCCTTCTGGTATGATTAACAGATACCATTTTTTGTAATAAATTCCAAGCTCCATTTCATTGACGGGCAATAAATATTTGTATTGTTTATTATTTATCATTGAACTGAGTATGTTGACTATTACAACTTGTGCCGATAAAAGTAGACTTCCTTTGTTACTTTAATCTGTGTTTTGTTCTTTTTTCAAGTTGCAATCATCTTTGTGAGATTCAAGACAGCCATGGCGTAATAACGTAAACTAGGCGAAACAACTCTGCCCAATGCATAAATTGGCCACAAAATCGATTTTGCGTAGATCGAACTAAATTGATTATATCTCTGAAAAGCAGATCAAGATGAAACAAATAAAAATTGGAAGCGTGTGGTCCTTTGTCTTTAAATTATGCCAAGTGAAGAATGATTATTTGGAAATTTCATATTAACCATTTTTTTTTTTATATTGTACCACGTTTTCTTGCGAAAGGATGTTAGAACATCACCTTGTGTCTGTAACATCTGATTAGAAACAAAAACAAATCGTGAGCTGAGAATAAACTACAAGATATTTGCGTTTTTGAGATATGAATTATTTAACTTGAAATGACATTTTAAGCTTGAAATTATATATAATGAGTTTGTTTTTCAAAGGGTAAATGTTTTGATTAAATATTTTAATTATTTTTTGGACAACTTCTTAAACGGCCAATACATCAAAATGACCAAAATGTCAGCTTGTTCTAGAACGGTATAATTTATCAACTCCCACGAAATCCATATCCCTCAAAATGGTATGTACATTGTCAAGATCAGATCAAGAAAGGAATAATACCGCTGGGAGCAAGAGCTTAATCAAAGTTGCTTAGCTAACACAAAGCTGAGTAATTGGGCCGGACATCATCATTATTTTTTAGTATATATATCTTCTGGATTAGGCAGATGGGAAGTGATCTTAAGAACATTAATTCAGCATTTGACCTTTTAGAATGTTTTGATGGGAGTGCTAATAATTCATAAAGTGTTTTATATTTGGTATTTAAAAAAACCGTTCGTACTCAGCATTGAAAATTGGAAATAATAACATACAGACATAGCAAATAAACCAAAATGGAGTTTTACGGTTATATCACACAAAGTGTATAGTAAAAAACAACGCAGTTAATGATGGCATACGTAGAACGAATTTTCTAAGGTAGGCATCATTAGTTCAATTTGTGGTCATGACCATCAGTGGAATCCCCTCCTTTAAATGATTTGATGAAAATGAAAATTGACGAGCGAAACAAGTGCCATTTCTTTTCGAACTACAGCAGACGATCAAGCTCGCCAAGAAATGTGATGGAACATGGTCTAGTAGCCTAATCCTCACCAACACCCTTTGAGGGGAAGAGAATTCCACGGAATCGCTTTGCTGCCCGGTCCATGACACTGCAGTCACCCCCCAGCCCCAACCCACCGTATCAACCATATAAATCATCCGGAGCAAGGCCAGATGGTATGAGCAATGGTCTTCCTATACTTTGAACCTAAAGCAGTTTGTGGACAGCCAAGCTACCAAGCCCAAAGGCTTGTGACATTGACTAGAAAGATGGGCAACCTCAACAGACTCAGAATGGCGTTGGTCGGACAAAGAACTTCCTTCACAAGTCGGAGTGACCACTTTCACCAACTGCGATTGTGGAGAGCCACCAAACCACCATTAGGCCACATCATAGATTGATGTGAGGTCTAAAAGTCCCCAGAAGGAATTCAAGGCCTGAGCAACCGGATGATGAAACTATCTGCTGGTTAAAGACGGATTTCCACTGTGATTTTGGACTTGCACGCACAACGAACGAACGAACGAAGCTAACTCGATTGTACTCATATTGGACCAGATAGGGGAATCCCTGCTCAACAACGAGATGCTGGTCCACTACCAATCTTTATTGATATGTCAATGTTGAACAAATCAAAACGAGTAGATTGATTTTGTGCGTGATATGCCATTCTACATCATAAAATGATGACACCATTATTAACTATAACATATAAATTACAATCTCAACGAAAATACTTATAAAATCAAAAGATCATAGTTTTGAATTAATCATCTTTTTAGGCAACATGATTTGTTATCCAGGTAATTGAAGGAGGTACAAAGGTACAATGCGTCCTTCGTGTAATTTCAAAATCTCATTAGAAAACTGATTCATTTCCACTCAATGACATATAATATTAAAAGAAGGTTAACTCATCAATACTGAATGGCATGGCGATTTTGAATGGTTGGCCCAGTACCTGCTCCACCGGGAGACGTGGACAATTTAAATGATTTGATGTGTTCAATGTTGAACAAATCAAAACGAGTAGAGTTATGCGTTGGACATTGCATTTAATCATAAACTGATGACCATTAACTATTGTTAACATTAACAAGTTAACTACATCAAAATTGAAGGCATATAATATGAGGATGTGTAAACTCATCCAGTAATGGCATATAATTATGAAGAAGGCTTAACTCATCCATTATTCTATTTACCTCGCGCCATTATTGAAAAATGCGCATTATGATTTGGGCAGTTTACTGCCCATTATTCTGCAATAATGGGTCGCCAATGCATTTCCTTATTTATGTCAAGCTGCTTTAGGTAATAGAATAGAATAAAGGGTTTGCTCGGTGTATCATTTTTGGGCTCATAATGTATCCTCGGCCAGGAAAAAAACTTTCAAAATAATGGGTTGGCTGGCCTCGCCCATTATTTAGTTTTTCTGACCTCGGACACATAATTATTCGCCCATAAATTTACCATCACTCTTGTAATTTCTTAAATAAATGGCATAGAACCTCGATTTTGAATGGTGGCCATTTCAAACGAGGAAGCTAGCTCTTATTGTCTTGACCCTGAAAAATAGGCTGAGACCCAATGTATCTATGAGGAAAAGTATGGCGGTCATTTTGAAACGCGCCCTCTGTAGCAAAATCTATACATGATTTTCTCCCAGGGGGTGGGTAGGACATGCCAAACTTAACATGCAACAGTGGAATTCAAATCGGTATCACCATCCGGCGTAACGTGGTGCGAGTCTTTATCGAAGACTTAACCGTACACGTACACATCGAACAAAGACTTGACTAAAGCTATAGGCTTGTCACGAATATTTAAATCTTAATGACCGTTAATGGGGAAAATTGCACTGTTTTGCATCGACGAGGTTAATAATCCACAACCTCGACGGATTTTGGCGTCAATATTTTTTTTTTCCAAAATTAATCATAATATTAATAATATTTTGTATTCTTATTATTTTGTTGTTTTGAAAATTTTTGGAAATCCCAATGCCCCAATCGAGCATATCGTGTCCTACCCCCCTCCTCCCGTACTATTTTTCCTAATTTTGTCCTAATTTTTTGAAGGGTCTTGATATGGACAAAATAAAATCATAGCTAATTTGTCCGTTTTTTTTTTTTTGCGATGGGGCCAACGAACTCCCCCAAGCGAGCCTAGAGTATATACGGTAACATCATTAGTTAGGTATTTAGTGGTCATGGTCACAAATGGACAATATTACTATCACGATTTGTAGCACCTCTTGCATATATGTCTCACAACTAATTGGATGCGAACATTGCCATTTCTAAACTGGTCCTCTGTTCAAGTTAGAAACAAGTAGTCCATGACAATCTTTGAAAAAAGTAGTTTACATCTCTCAAAGTGCAAAATTCGAATCTTCGGCAGTTTTGGATCCGTATGTGCAAAGCCCTATAATTTTGAAAAGTTTCCCGAATATACATTTTGTTGGAACGCCTTGCTCTTTCATGTAACACCATAATCATGCTTGTAAGTATAGTATACTGACGCCTTCACAGTCGGAAACTCATACATATTATATGTTTTCATACCACATTTGAAGTACTTTCCTGAATCATTATGTAAGAACGATACTAGAAACACTGGAGTTGGCGCAATGGCTTACTATTTTAGGGTTGCTAACATTAGCTAACAATCGGCACAATGCAATTTGTTTTTTAGTGCAACCTTCAATTAAGTCAGGTGTGCACACAGTTCATTATGTCAATTGAGTAACGGCTGGTCATGTGGAATCTGAAGTATGCAAACTCTTGGTATTCATAAAATCAATTTATATGCAAAATACAGCAATCGGGTATCAAGTGTTTGACATTATTACATGACGAAATTAACAGACAAACAAAACAAACAAAACCAACAAAAAACTTATGAGATTAAGTAAAGAAGGCCGCTAACCAATTTCATGTCTGAGGTAATTGACTACACAATATACTATTCCTGCATAAATGTTGTAACTATAAAAACGAAACCCTTAGATTAATAATTTCAGGTTTAATATGCCGGATGCAGATATGCATAAGATATTAATGCTACTTTCCACATCTTCAGAAGGTATCGGGATGCTGCTTCTTGCCCGGAATTATAAGTGTAATTTATTTATCGAGAGGAGAAAGTACGTCGATTTCTTACTGTGGTTTGGCCAATCACCTGTTTCAGGATGGTGTTTGAGACACGGTCTTTCGTTTTATGTCCAGCATAATCCTATAGAAGAGGTAGCAAATGCATGATTTGATTTCCATGTTTGTGATAGCACCATGATTCACAGCCATAAGTAGGTGGGCACGACGGGATAGTTCAAGAAGGCACGCCATGATAATGTTGGCGTCTTTTTAGGATCGCTTGTACAATTCCAGAGTCACAATCTGATGTGGCCTTCTTCAGTAGAAAGTATAATAATATGATGAAAAGGAATGGAGCTAAACATCACCCTGAAGTACTCCTGGTGGGTACTTCGACAGGATCCGAAATGTTTCCGAAATGCGTTTAAGTTCACTTAAATGAATACAAATTGATTTTTTCAGGTATCGGACTACAACGTTTCATTAGATTTGAGCGTGAATTTCACTCAGCACATTGCCCCTTCTTCAATGTCCTACCTTCGGAAAAGTATTGAGGTGGACCACGATAGGTTGAATCTACTACAAACATAAAAGATTGTGCTTTACGGAAACAAATTTCGTATTTTTAAAGGAAAGGTATACGGGATGTTGTAATTTACGGAATCTGAAACCGTGCGGACATTTTTAACATGTAAATCAATAAGCAGCGCAGTGTTCGTTTATTTAGGGTAAAGAGTCACTTAGGCCAGTAAGAACAGTTCAAACACTTCACTAATCAGTTATATTTTTTTTCGCCCAAACTGTATTTTAAACACTTAAGTGCCCAAGCTAAAAAAAACTTTAGTAGTTCCAAGCGGGGGGGGGGGGGGGGGGGGGGGGTCTAGGGACCCAACCCAGCGTCCTGCCTTTTTTGCACCTCGGGCGATAACCACGTTCAGTGGGGGTTTGATCATGACACTAACACAATAAATGGGGTCACGAAGAACCACATAACCCACAATAAAAATGAAATCCGAACCTTTGACCTATGAATGACTATGCCAATTGAAATTGTTGTCCACTCTTCGAAAAAGAGTGGGTCGCATTTTTCCATCCTCAGCAACTCCAATCTAAGGTTTTTGAACCAAAGAACTCATAATCTAATCTACTCTAGCATACCGCAATTAAATAATCATTGCAAAATATATAGCACAAATTAATACCATCTTGTATTTTTCCTCAGAAACTTCAAAATCGCCTTATTTTTTCCCATAGACTTACACAGGTAAGAGCACGCGGCATGAACAAATTAAAATTGATGCTATCAGCCTATACAAGGTTTTAATTTAAGTATTATTAATTATTAATTAATTACCAGCCTAAGGTATATATCTAAGGCAAATAAATCACAATTTAATGACTTTACTTTTTTAATTAGTAAAATATCGTGATTTTTTTTTTTCACTCCGTTAGTGCCCAAGGGTGGGGGTTGGGGTTCCTAGGGACCCAACCAAGATATCTAATTAAGCCGTTGGCGGATTTAAATTTGATTTTTGTATCATGAGAGCGTATTGCCATAAATCTACAATTAGCAACACTCCCTGAAAAAAAAATTGATTGCGTTAACCGAGAAATCGCAAAAAAAAAATCAATGTTGGGTACTATGGAACCCCCCTTTGGGCACTTACGGTGTTAAGGGCCATTTGCAACATACTCAAAAGTAGGATTTACGGTTCTTTTCATTTCTACATTTCATAAAGACAAAGCAAATTACTGTTTTTTACAGAATGTAAACTTCAAATTGTTTCAACAAACTCGTGGAAGTGCTTCCAGGTAAGGGTCCTTTTTCATTGTTAATTTTTTCAGGCCATTCCTGTCCCTTTAATCTCTGAATGATTAGTGCAATTGTGCATGCACTCGACTCGTGTCCTGAACTGAGGTTGGCAATTTGGAATTGAGTGCTTTAAGTAGGATGTAATTGGTCTTTTGAATCCGTTGGTGTTGGGCTATTGTCATAGATGAAATATTGTGCATGGAATTGGGCTCGATGGAAGTAAGAAGACATTATAAAAAGTCCACCAAATAGTCAAAAGTCCACGTTTTGCTGAGTCAATAAAAAAGTCATAATTTTGACAATATTTGACCATATCAGTCCATTGTTATGTTGATGAGATGTTCAAAAAGTCTAAAAAAGTTGAAGTTAGAAGTTTAATATTAGGCGTGCATGTATGAAGCAGAACGTTAAATCCCAGTGTACCTGCGCACGGCTGTAGCACCGCAAAATATAGGAAGAAGCAATGAATTAGGAAAGAAATTTAAGACCAATTCTAAAAATGTGTTATAAGGTTATAAGCTTAGAACTTTTAGTACTCAAATTAAGCTTCAAGACTATGCTTGTTCAAAGTATTATAGACCCGAAATCTATGGAAAAAAGGACCGTATTGTAAGATAAAAACGCAAAGGTGTAGAGGAGGAAAAATTTTCCAAGGCAGTGATCCCTGATTTTTTAGGATTTTTAAAATGTTTGTATTATATACCGATTCTAATATTATATACCGGTACATTGCTATGCATTACCATGTTGGTGAGTGCCACTAGTTGTAAAATGTTCTTCCAAATAATTAAATAAATAAGTTTGATTTTATGTGTTTGAACCTACTGTTCTCTAAATACGAAGACAGAACCGAGACTGTGGGACAGTCTGGGATTACTGCAACTTTACTTCATCTACTTGTGGGGGAAAACTTTTTTGGGACAGCCTGTATACTTACGTATTACAGAAACTGCTTATTTTAATTCAACCGACAAAGTACACTCATTTGTAACAATGTATTGCTCATCAAAACAATCTGCAATTTGATATGCATGGCAGAAGGGAGGCTTTTCAGTACCAGAAATGTGTCAATCTGATGCAATTAGTATTTATTCAATCGCCATGCTCAGTCCAATAATAATATAGTACATCGTGTTTGACTATGACTTTACGGGACATGTTTTGTTAACATTTAAAAAACTAGATCAGCGTTGTTTTACATAAATACATAATACATAAAAGATGGTGTTTCAGGTGTGTTTTCATACACTGATAAGTATTCTAATTATGTAAATAATGCAGTTTCGAAAAGAAAATAGAGATTCATTTTATATGGAAATGACCTCGTGTCTCTACAATTGCAGCAAAACAAATAGAAATTACTGCATTTTAAAGGCCCGTGTGAAATCTCCAATCTCGTCCCAAGACTCGCGCAATCGAACTAATGATTTTAATATCAGTGAAAACCGTTCACATTATACCTTATATTGCTGTTATTTTGAATGAAATTTTTGAGAAAGAATTAAATTTGACGGTCTTCCTATTCAATTTTAATTTTTCATTCATAAGATTCATTTAAATACTCAAGATAAACAAAAGACAAAATTAATGTTTTTAAGACCCAATACATACGCCCGTACATGCATACAAAATGTGCGTAAAAAGCCCCGATTCAGTGATTTGATTTCGAAAGTTTTAATTAATAGTAGTCAACTAGAACTACAGGGTGGCCAAATACAAACTTTACCCAAATGAAAGTGATATTTTTCCACATTTTTTAATTTGATATCTATGTATTTTATTTTATCAGAAGAATTCGTAATTGAGCATCTTGCCTGAAAAAAAAAAAAAATTGGTTGAGTTGTTCTCGAGATATGGTCCACTGTACAGTAAGTCAGTAAAACAGACTTGTCCACTGAGCATCATTTTTCCAGCCTGCATTTTTCTTAGGCATGCAAATCCCCAGTGCCTAAATCGAGCAGATCGTGTCCTACCCCCTTGCCCTGACACAAGACAGATAACTGGTATTTAGCACAACTGCATGCTATGATTTCAGATTTGAAAAGCCCTGTTGCCAAACAATTTATGTGTACTTATCATTTCAACATGAAATACCCATGGACAAGTCCCTTTTTACGATTCATTTAAAACAATACAGATTTGAATTCGCGTTGACAAACATTAGCATTTTGGAATCATTTTTTATTTTGGAAATGGAGTGAAAGGAAGGGCAATATCCAAAAATGTATTACATTCAGAGTTGTGGCAAACTGTAACGAAATCTGAGCGCCTAAAGGGTGTGTTTAGATGTGTGCAAATATTTCAAGCTGTTACAATGATACAACAAAATAGTTAATTAGCATCAGGTGCAAGTTATATCATGATATGATATATGAACTCATCTCACATACGACTCATTTGATGATCACGAGTGCCGTGGAAGTATTACATACAATAGGGAGTCTATTTACATAAATGTATGAAAACAAATCGAGATTGCTATTTTCAAGTCGTATGTTGTCAAGGAAAATGGGAAGTTAGGTGAAATAGATTTGTAAGAATTTAGTAAGTAATCTAACATCTTATGTGAACAATTAACTTTAATCAAACTTTTTTAATGAAATATACCTTATAAAATGTTAAAGGTGAATCGGATGCAGTATAAAATAAAAGTCTGACTGTATGGCATTCATTTTACGCGATCAGATCAACATGTCCCAGGTAATGCTACGATGAAATTTTCATGGTACCAGTTTGGGTAGACGCGGCTTAGGAGTCTACTCACTGTCTTAAATAATGCATCGCTTCCTCTCAAATATTTAAAAGTGGGGAGCAATTGACTATGGTGAAAGTTTAAAGATCAATCATTTTCACTAGCTCCTGGAGCATTGTTGAATGACATTTTCTTCAAATCGAAGCGCTGTTAAATGGTATTTGTAAAGGCTGCAGTAAGCAATTAATTATGATACACTGCACAAAATCTTCTTAGAGACAACCCGTAGTTCAAATTCTCAAAATATACATAAATTTGCATAAATTTGCATGATTTAATATTAATATCCTTTGTTAACCAAATACGGAATAAACTGCAATACATGCAATACAAAGGGATACGTTAGGAGTAAACGATATTTCGCCCTAAGAGCGTTCTGAGTGAATAACAAAAAAGCCCAATTTCGTCCTTCTCTCTCTTCCTGTCTTGGCTAAGTTTGCTTTTTATCTAGATTTACAAAGAAACGCCGCGATTCCGTGCAAGTGACAATTGAAGTTTACTTAAAGTAATGCCATTTCCTAATCCACCGGCGTCACACACTTAGTTATCAATCGATACCAGTGCGAATAGATATAACCCACACTTTCAAATTGATGCATTAGGCATGGTTCGTACGACAAGCTTCAAAGTTATGTTCAAATCACTCTAAAAAGGGGTGCTGATATAATTGACTATTTTATGGCTAGTTGTGTTGGATTTACACTGATTATCAGATATATTTCTCATCTTATAAGATCATGTTACTGACATGTACGTGTATTCACGGTCACGGACCTCTTCATCTTCAGAAACGTTTTCATGAATATAACAAAACACCCACAAGATATCTTCGGGCGAATCTTCAATAACATTTTGTCAAACGCGAGTCGTACGATAAAGGCATTTTTCTGTTGTTTCACTGACAGCCGACATTATCATTGATCAATAATAATAATAATAATAACAAATATATTGGCTTTTATAAAGCGCCATTTCATCTAGATCACAGCACAATCTCTAACCACTAATCATCGTAACCACTGTCAACAATTCGAAATATACAGTTAAAAATATAGTTATTTTGCTAAAATGAAATTCACTATTCTTAATATAGTACGTTTGCACTATGTGTACAAAAACGTACGATATCGTATTATTGTAACGCCCCTACTGTTATGTATCGGAAGGCGAATTGCATCATGCAGAGAAAGTGTCGTTTGGCCCAAAGGCCTCCTTTTGTTATACTTTATGATATTAATATTGCCCGGTATATTAATTTATAAAAAAATTATGCAAATTTCGTGATTTTGTACAATAGATTGTCTATAACAGGACTGTTAACGCTATAGATGATAATGCAAAGCCTCTTCTTTGCACTACGTATGTGAACGTGTGTATTAGTTATTGCTCTAAATGGAACTTTGACGCAGTGATTCAGGCTAATTTCACCTATGACTGTCGACGCCGTAATTTTAACAACATGACTGCGCCCAACTGCAATAACAGCGGTTAAAAACCTTCTGCAACTAAGCGATTTCATCTCGCTTAATAAGAAATTAATTAACTAATGTGTTACGTGATAAATTTGCCAACATTTTCCATGATGAGGTTGCCAAAATACGCAGAACTCTTGATAGTGGCAGTGATGCTACTCACTATGAGTTACAATATGCTCATCCAGCTGGAACACAGTTCAGTTGGTTGTACTTGCACATAAATTGACATGAACTAACCTTGTGTGGTCTGGGTATCATATATCATACCCAAAAACCAGGGGGTGTATTTTCTAAATACATTGGTGAACAAAATCTACTGAACTGTGCCAAGGGAATTGAGATTGCACTAACTCATAGTGACTATTTCTAGTCAATTTGCTAATTCAAATCGCTCTGCTGATCTGACTGACTACACCTTCTCTGAGTTAACATTCCTCTCCGACGATGATGTTCGTAATCTTGTCTGTTGTTCCTCCACAAAGACTTGCCAGCTCGATCCGTTGCCAGCATGGTTATAGGCCAGTGTAAAGAAACTGAGTCTTCCCCATGAGAAAATGTCCTAGCAACCATAGTAACATGTACGGAATAAACCGTGACCTTATAGACGAGGCCATCTGGATACAGTGCTGAAACAAATGATGCATACAGCACTCAATGGAGAACACAATAGACAGATGGGTGGTAGGACACCCAGTCACACGGACACTGTATTATCCGGTATCAACTATTAACTACATCTCGAAACTCATTGAGAAGGTGGTTGTGAAACAAATAACTGATCATATGTCTTTGTATAATCTAGGTGAGCAGCTTCAGTCAGCTCACTCTGCAAATACAAGCACTGAGACTGCACTCTTGAAGGTCAAAAGTGAGATGTTGAGTGCTGTGGACAGGCAAGAGGTGGTCTTTTGGTTCTTCACCTGTCTCAGCATTCGGTACTGTTCTTTTGCATAGACTATATAAAATAATCGGTATTAGTGGCACTGCTCTAAAGTGGGTTGAGAGTTATTGAAGGGCAATATTCTGCTGCTACTCCATTATCGTGTGGTGTCCCACAGGGATCTGTTAAAGGCCCCCGTGACTTCATGACAAATTACCAGTGGGTGATATCATCAGCAGTCACAAATTAGACTTTCACATATATTCAGATGATGTCCAGCTATATACACCATTCAATCCCAAAGATCCCAATGCTGCCAGGGAGGCCCTGCAAAAGCTAAAACTCTGCATGATTCATTTGCAATACTGAATACCATCATGCCATCACGTCATATGCGGAACCTTTGTGTCCTATCCGACACTAACATGACCATGTATAAGCAAGTGAGTGCTATTGGCTCTCCTGTCAACTTCCAACCTTTTACAGACTGTGCCGCTTTCTAGATCAAGACACATGCTAAATAGCATAAAGACGACATGACCGATTTTATTTCTTTTCCAAAAAAATATGCGCAACCGATATTTAGAGGGCAAAATGCAACAACAGTCTACATAGTCTATAGAGGTCACCACAACTTAAGCTCGGTATGACCAGAATTATAATTGAGCTCCAGATTACAACATGCTGCCTTGTGCTGTCTGACATCCAGCGCTTACTAAACACCAAAGGTACGAGATTGAGAGGATCCAAAAACACACTTGCAAAATTATTCTTGGCGATGACTAGCTGGACTTTGATTCTGCTCTTCGTGAGCGCAGCATCACCAGTCTCGCCCACCGTAGGGACGATCTTACTTTGAATTTTGGCAAGCAGGCCCTCAACACAGAAAGACACTGCCATCTTCTTCCAGAGCAAAGATCCATCAATCATAACCTTCGTCGCAGCAACCGATTCCCTCAACCCAGGTGCAGAACTAGCAGATACTGAAAATCCACCATTCCGTTATCTTGCTCAATTGCTCTCTGGATATTTGTTATATGACGCCATTGTATTATGTTGCTATGTCCTTTGCTTGGATTTATGCTAAATATGTTTATGTATATTTTTTGCTTACCATTTGATGTATGTATGACTTGTAAAGCCGGGTTTTTCAGCTATTAGTGCCTGCTGGCTATTTATACCGTAAATAAAAAAGTAAAATAAAATGAAATAGAGCTAAATTGTTTTCTCAGAGCACGGGCATTAGCCTTTCACATTTGACCAAATGTGACCTGTTCCCACGAAAACCGGATAAAGTCGGAAAATTTTCATTTTGAGATATGTGCAGATTTAAAAAGATGTATAACATGTAAACATTGTACTTCCTTTTGTCCATCAAAAATCAATATATACCTTTAGATAAAATTATTTTGTTTTCTAATGATTATACACACGTTTATTGATCTCTTTCTCCTAAATGTACTCTGGCGACTTTGTCCCGATTTTGTGGGAGTATGTCACATGACCAGTAGATTATCACTGATCAAAGATATGTGCACATTAAAAAAGGAAGAAAGAAAGAACCGACTGAAATACAAGACCTTAAGAGTTTAGAAGCTTCAAATTCGAAACTCAATTAGGCATTTACGGTAAGCTATGCAGAAGTTAACTCGTTTCGAACTTTTTAAGGTACTCAAAATTTAGATATTCTGGCAAAGTCTCTAATAAAAATGTAAATTTTTTTTTTAAGGTTTTTCTAAAAAAAATCACACATAAGTTTTTATTCTGTTTTGTCTCAGTAGGACTATTTTCTAGCACAGAAAGGGGAATTCGATTCTTTCAAAAAGTTCCTTGGAATGTCACCCTCACGGTGAAGTGTTTACATAGTTATGACTTGATGAACCCAAGTGAATTCGATTTCAATCCAGGAGCTTTTAACATTTCCTCTTTTAAAGAATGTCATAAGAAATATACCTACTTTATATAAGTCCGGTAATATTACCCTTAATGTAATTTGGGTGTTCAATATTTGAAGTTGCCTAGGACATATATTTCAAGGAGAGAAAATAAACAAAAAGAGTGAATTTTATAAATAAATAGATCTGCAGAATTCCTCAAATGGAATAATTGTTTCTCAAAATGTTTTAATCATAAAATATGGTCCCGGAAATTTAAGTTGGTACTTCTGATGAAAGTACTTTGTCCAAAATTTAGGTAAAATTTAAAGGTACTTACATACGGGATGCGAAAATGTTGGCACAAATGAAATAAAATACGGGTAGGTTTGAATTTGAATTTTACTTGATGCTAAGTCGCATGTATCCTTTGCCGCCGATTATAATAATAATAATAATAATAATCTTAATTCTTGATTTTGGCGAAAAATACATATACATGAGGATATAATGTCGTTTATAGTAAAATCCTGTAATAGACAGCATATCGTAAAATATCTCAAAATTTGCATAAATCTGCATAATTTGGGGATTGCAGTCCAAGTTGTGTGTACCCATGTATTCAGGTGTAGCATTTCGTGCAATCATTATCACAAAGCATCTTGTCATCATCCCTGTAGGATGCGAGTTCTTGAGTTCTGTCGAAAGATTTTTCCCACCCTCTTCACCAATATTTACATGAATATTAGTCGGAGAGTTTTTTTCCGGCAGATATGAATATATTACATTCTGCTCCTGGAATTAAACAAATCGGTAACAATTAATTGAATGCTTGGGTTGGGAGTTTTTCTTGGTCAGATGCAATGCATGTAATCTTGAAATACTTGGGCCAGGAGTTTTACTTAGTTAGATGCATAGGTAACCATATGATATAATTTGTCTTGCGTGGGAGATGCAAAGGGAAGAAATTTACGTCCTACGCATGACTAGATGCGCTATTCAATTTTGGTCTCTTATTTGAATTCTGTTGGAAAGGCGAAATTTCACCATAAAGTCACTTCCTAAGGTACACTTTAAACAAGAGACACGAAGATACTTTATTAGTTAGAAAAGTTGCCGCCCCCACCAGTTTTTTTCGAAACTAAGATTTTTGAATATTTAGAATGTTTTACCAATATATAAATCAACCCAAAGTGATTTTGTTATTGACAGTAAAAATTCCATGTGTTTTTCTATGAGTGCTGGGGATAGCAAACCACTGTCACAAATTCTATTTTTGATTTCTTTTCTGATTGTGGTCCAATAAAACCTGCCAACATTCTCTGTAGGTGTTCTCAGACAATTAAGTGCAAATTAAGAGAAAATTAATATAATAAAAATTATATATCCATGCATTTTCTAGTTTCCACCTATAATTTGTATCAGAAATAATAATAATAATACTAATAATGCCCTCTACTCTTTGATATCAAAGAAATTTTCACACAGAATGATTGTTTCCTTATCACGCTCTCACTGGATTTCTGATAACATGCTGCGATAAAGAGAGGAGAGCTCGTCCACCCAATAACGGTCTGATTCAACAGCGTCAAAAAAACACTTTTGCCGTCCCCTATAATTATCGCTGGTCACCCATTCTTAGGGAGGGCAGCATTTATATTTTAAGGATGGCTTAAAAAAACAAGGACAGTGCATGAAAGATGATAAAAGTGTGCAGTATGGCATTTGAAACTCAGTTTTAAAACTAGGTTTGTCTGGGCAAGCTTCTTACGCGACTGTTGTAAATTAACACAAAAACGAGCAGTGTCGGCTTCATCAGATCGTCTTTCATTTCATCTAATTTCCGCCAGAAAAAAGTGGTTTGAACTTTCAGAATGAAGAGGAATTTATCCGTTCCGCTTTGCTCAAAGTTAAAAGAATGCTATAATTTCCGGTATTATGCGCAAATCTATCCGAAGGCAGAGGCACTCCATTACTTGATGGTCTATGTTTCCTTTAGACCAAGACCAAAATTGACGCCTTGAGGATTCACAGGGTTTTTTAACATATATCAAAATCTGTACAAAGCCTGCCTTACTTTGTAGCAAGGACAAGTTAGTACTAATAACACGATTGGTTGTGCAGGAAAGATAGGAAAGATGAAAAACGTGACGTTTTGTTGGAAACATCGGCGAGAGTACGCCAGTCTAAGTACACACACTGCGGCAATATTAATGCACAGCGGAATATCGTTTCTTCCAGAGGGTATATTGAGATAATTAGTTGGTTGCACGAAAGACCCTCTTCAGTCTAGGATGGTTGAAGTGGGCAAGCATTTACTAGTTTAATTAAATGGCTGACTACACTTCGAGGTACCTCGTGCTTTGAAAAAAGGTGAAGATAAACCAAATTTTGAATGACTTGAATCTCGCCAGATTTTACCATTTACCTGTGCAACTACCTAAGTATGAACTTTTTGTTATTTATTTGAATGCAAAAAGGATCTAAAGAGTTGTTAATTTTATAAATACCTCAAAAATTATTATGCACCAGGGGGACCAGTTAATAAAGGTATAATAGCATGCAACGTGTTTGTTGAAAGCACGTCCTTACTTGGTTAATCCCGCGCCGGCCGGGTCTGTATAGTGCTCTTGGACTTGATTAAACACTCGTCTAAGGGGATTTCCGTAACCTGACCCATATTGACACACTTTGGATTTTGACACACTTATAATCGGGAAAAAACCCCCTTCAACGGAAATAAAGCACATCTTTAATTATCATTATATCCAAAAACGATCAATATAAACAAAATATGCAAAAGGTCCGTTAACAAGCTGTAAGAGGCTTTTAGGAATGGCTCATGAATTTCAATGGGCGTTGGGACCCAAAGAACATCAACATACAATCAATCAAATCAACTTTATGTTCCAATTCCACTTACAAAGGACATACAGAATCCTCTAAAATAAATAACATCGAGACATAAAGTGAGGTGATAGGAAAGGAGTGAATAAAAGGCCAATAAGGCCAGAATGGGTCACCCCCCCTACTTATGCTAAGTTTCACATTAAAATTAAAAATAGGAAAAACAAAACACATACAAAAAAGAAAACAATGGACAAGCACGTAGACGAAGACGCGCCCAAAAATCTAAATTCGGTAAACATACGCCAGCACTATAAATGATTTTTTGATTAATTTGGAATATTGAATTGATATTCCAAAAATTTAAGGACTAGCAGTATATATTCCAAAAAATTTGTATGATGGTTTTTAAGCACAATTAAAATGTATAAACTTTTTAAATTATGGAAAGACGAAAACAAAATAAAGACATACCTTAATTTTCTCATAAACAATCAGTAAGATTCTTCAATTGATTTTCTGAAGTGTTTTGAATATGTTATTTGGTTTGAGTTGACAGGGAGTTCCAGAATGAAGGACCTGTAGTACTTCGACAATGTCGAGGAAGGCGTGGAACGATAGCAGGGGACTGTCTACATTGGAAAAAAATGTAACAGGTGTAATAAGCTGTAATAGGACCTTTCGGGACGCCCTATTAGTTGCAAGTGCAGCCTGTAATTTGTTTCTGATAATTAGGTAATACAGGTATAAATGCCTACCGTTTTAAAAGGGCACTTTTTTTAAATAGCCAATTACACTTAAGCGGTAGTAAACATCGCTTGCTGATAGCATAAATTGTTGGTCCCGTTGGTTGGTTTTGCGGTTTATCTTTGGCGCAGAAGAGGTGTCAGTTTGTTGCAGTATCTGAACATTAGATATGTAAAACATAAAAATGTAAACACGTGTTAATAAGCTGTAAACTATCTTTTGGGAATGCACTATTACTTGCACGTGCAAATGTAGTGTTATGATATGTAAAAATTGACCGGAAGTAATAAAATATATAAAATAGCATATGTTTTAAAAGACCCCTTGAAGTTGCATTGTCGAATCTACTACATTCATTATGTTTATTGTTTAATAGTCCGGGGGGGGGGGGAAAAATTTTTTAGGTCTGTTTGTAGCAGAAGGACGGAAAAAATAAGTACAAGTGAATTTGACAGGATGTTTCTAATGTTGTAAAGAGGCAAAAGATCAAAAGTCTCAGAGTGAATCCCCCGTGTGCTATTTGAGAAATGAAGGGGTAAAAGTTTATACAGGGATAAAAACTTAAAATGGATTTCCAATTAGCGAAACTCATGGTCATCGTATTCTTCTAGTCAAATGAATAAGAAAATGTATAGTTTGTCTAACGTTTGAAATTTAGGATGCAGGCCAAAAATTTTCTCACAACAAAAAAACCCTGCACCCAAACAAAAAGGGCATCGGGGGGTTAAAATTTTCAAAGCAGTACGATTTTTATTCAGCTAATTCGAAATTACTGGAACTGTTGTTTGCTGTTCTCTATTGGCAAATATTCTCATTCAACTTTCTAAGGCTTCTTAGCTCGGAAAGATTTTACTTATAGGGCAGTGGCTTGTGACCTCCCAGAGACCAGTAGAAACCTGCCATAAAATATATGTGGACTATAATTAGAGTCTATGTCGTCGAGGAAAGAGTATTGTATTCTTATAGTGGGTTTTGATATTATAGTATGAGCTTAGTTTGTAGTGCGGTTGCATCATAGGCATGGGACAGTTAGGTTTCCTAACTGGTATTATTGGACAAGCAATGGATATCCTAGTGGCACTCCATCTGGACATGGACATCCAACTGAAACTCTATCTGGATGTCCTACTCCGTCTGGCTCCCCATGTTTGGCACCCTTGTTTGGCGCCCTCAGTTGGCCTATTTGGATTAGGCTGCACATTTCTCAGCCTGTGGTCACCATAGCTGCAAATGCTTCCCACCCACACCTCCCTGGTTGCAAATATTTTCTTCATCTTCTCTCCCTTTGGGAAAGCATTGCTTAGGGGGCAAGCGGGTCAGCGCTAGGTGCCTTCTCTTAGACCCCTTCTCGCTTCCCACCTGGTTGGGTTTGGAAGTCATTCTGCTCCGCTTCAATTGCCATTGTTGCATCAGATCCCCAACCAGGGTTGAGGCAGTTGCTTTCCCCGTTCGGGCAAATTGGTTCTCTTATCTCGCCTGCACTTGGTGCTGGAGAGATTTGGGGGTTGGTTTGGGGTATTACGTATTCCCTCTTCATTCAAGATAGACAATGCGCAGAACAATAATGTGTTTTAATTTCTGTCTGCAATGTTTACTGTAATACGCGAATAAATCCCACCTTTAAAAACTTTAACATCAATTCGCTCCTTGCACAGTAATTGATTTGCATGCTGCATTTAATTGACAGCAGTCAATCAACAACGTGATTGGGAAGCCAACCCAGTGATAAAATGTTATATATAAATTTATGTTGCATATTAGTTCGAGGTTGTACGTACTTGCAAATAGACTGAGAAATTTGCGACCTTTAGATTTCAGTTTATGCAGGTGTGGATGCACAAGAGACATAATGCCTAACTTTTCACATCTTCTTGCGTGAAAAGTTAGGCAATATGTCTCATGCATCTACGCACGCATAAACCTGAAATCTAAAGATTCGTAACTGACATCACTACAAATGAAGTTTCGAGTTTATCCACTTCACTCACGCGCCGCTTTTGGCAAAAGGACGCTCGTTATCGCAGTAATCGTTAATCACATCAATTTAAACCCTGACCTAGAAGAACCTATGTTACTGTTCAAAGTGTGACCCTAAATTTTGCGGACTACCTAAAACCATTTATTCATAGAACGTGAATGCTGTTCTTTTGAAAGTTTTAAACAGAGCTTAATAATTGAAGTTACGATATATAACCTTTACGAGCAGGACCACTATTACTACATTTTGCTCCGCATGTCTGAAAAAGATGTAAACATATGTAAACATATCATTTAAATTTGACATGGGCCTTACAAAGTGACTTCGCTATTGTAAGATGTCCTAGTATGCAACCGGGATACCTTAAGTTTGGGTAATATTTTGAGCCGTGAAACGAGAATATTCAATAAATCCGTTATTTAATAATAAATCTCAGTAATTAATCACTTATACACGATTCTTTACATTACGGATATATAACAATTTCTAATACGGAATGGTTGTGAAGGAGTATCACAAAAATTACAACCTATAATTTCAACCTATAAGTGTATCAGAATGATATCATAAAAAAAAATTCACTCCCTTATCTCTTTTGATCTCAAGAAATTTTCAACAGAATGCGTTTCTCTGGATTTTCTGATAAAATGCTGAGATAAAGAGAGCCGTATCCAATAACGTTCAAAGGTCTATTCGATCATAGTCAAAAACACTTGCCGTCCCTCCTAGACTTTATCGCTGGTCACCATTCTTAGGGAGGGCAGTATTATATGTTAAGGATGGCTTCAATACGAGGACATTGTGCAGAAAGAGATAAAATTTGCAGTAATTTGTATTTGAAACTCAGATTTCAAAACTACGTTTTTCTATGCAGGCTTCTTACGCTGCTTGTAAATTACCCAAAACGACGCAGTGTCGGCTTCATCAGATCGTCTTTCATTTCATCTAATTTCCGCCAAAAAAGTGGTTTGAAACTTTCAGAAGAAAGCGGATTTGACTCTGTTCCTGCTCTTGCTCAAAGTAAAGAATTCTAATAAATCAGTTATATTGCTCACTCCTACTCCGAAATGCCAGAGGCAATAACCATTGCGATTATTGTCGTAATGTTTCCTTTAGACAAACAAATTGACGCCTTTGGGGAATGGTTAAAATATCTCAAAATCTGTTTACAAGCCTGCTACCTTTGTTAGCCGAGAAAATAATCGTACTATAACACGGATTGTTGTGAAGGAAAGATGGAAAACGTGACATTTTGTTCGCACATTCGGCGAGTACGCCAGTCTAATGTACAACCCCTGGCGTCATATTAATGGCAAAAAAACGGAATATCGTTTCTTCAGAGGGTATATTGGATAATTTATTGTGTCCCGAAAGACCCTCTTCAGCTAGACTGGCTGAGTGGGCAAGCATTACTAGTTCATTAAAATGGCTGACTACACTTCGAGGTACCCTCATGCTTTGAAAAAAGGTGAATCTAACCAAATTTTTGGATAGAGCTTTAATATCGCCAGATTTACCATTTACTACGCAAACTACCAAGTATGAACTTTTTTTATTTTAAGGCAATAAGACTTCGCTCCTACCCCTCACACTTCTTTAGGCACAGGTGAACACGGGTAATAAACGTTATAATATCATACTGCCTACATCGTGTTGGCACGTTCTTACCTTGTTAAATCCGCGCACGTTCTGTATAGTGCTCTTGGCCTTGATTTATCCACCTCGTCTAATGGGGTTTCCGTAATCCTGACCCATCTGACACACATTTTTCTGACACCACTTCGGAAACCCTTCACGGAATAAAACCTGCGCTTTATTCCGTAGTTTCCGAATTCAATAAGTGTGTCAGAAACAAAGTGTGTCAGATGGATTAGGCTACGGAAACTCCCCTCGTCAAATTATGTGAACAAATGCCATCGTCACATCTTTTGTGAAATCTTTGGGTACTCTGTTCAACATTAAGGATTTTACGCTAGCGAGGGAATGCTTATTATCTTCATTTTTTAATGGAGTGTGCGAAAGACCAGAGTCGATGAGAGACAGGAACAGATAGCATAAATTGTATTGTCCATTTTTGTAGATTTGGGGGGATTTGTTCTTGGAGCAGAAGGTATCCGTTTCACATATTGATTATGATTATCTCAACATTTTATCTTTATAAGAACGCAATTTAACAGACGCATAATGTTAGCATTATCTGAACATTAGATCTGTAAAGCAAAACATGTAACACGTGTTAATAGCTGTAAAATAACCTTTATGGAATGCACCATTACTTGCACGTGCAAATGTATTGTTTTTGTTGTATTATAATTTAAAAAAATTGCCGGAGTAAATAAAATTAAATACGCATCGTTAAAAGACCTTAAAGTTGCATTTCGGAAACTGTATCCTTCATTTTTGTTTATTGTTAATTAGAGTCCTCGAGGAAAATGGGTTTTGATGTTATTAGCTTATTTTGTAGGCGGTGCCTCATAGCCATTGTGGTTTTAATTTCTGTCTGCAATGTATAATGTAGTAATACGCGATAAATCCCACCTTTAAAAATTTTTAATGTTTAAAATTTGTTTAAGCTTTTTACAATTGATTTGCATTGCATTTAATTGACAGCAGTCAATCAACAACGTGATTGGGAAGCCACCCATTGATAAAAGGTATATATAAATTCATGTGGCAATTAGTTCGAGTTGTACTTAACTTGCAATAGACTGGTGTGGATGAACAAGAGACATAATGCCTAACTTTTCCACATCTCCTTGCGTGAAAAGTTTGGCATTATGTCTCTTATGCACTTGCATAAACCTGAAATTTAAAGGTTCGTACTTACATCCTACAAAGAAGTTTCGGGTTTATCCACTTCACTCACGCGCCCTTTTGCAAAAGGACGCTCGTTATCGCAGTAATCGTTAATCATATCAATTTAAACCCTGACCTAGAATAACCTATGTTACGTTTCAAGTGCGACCCTTCATTTTGCGACTATCAAAAACCATTTATTCCATATGAACGTAATGTTGTTCTTTTGAAAGTTTTAAACAAGCTATATCATTGAAGTTACGATATATATATAACCTTTACGAGCAGGAACCAACTAGAAAAAATTATTACTACATTTTGCTCCGCATGTCTGAAAAAAAGCTGTAAACATAATTATGTAAACATATCATTTAAATTTGACATGGGCCTTATAAAGTTTTGACTCGCTATTGAAGATGTCCAGTAATCACCCGGGATACCTTAAGTTTGGGTATATTTTGGAGCCGTGGAACGCGAACATTCAATAAATCCGTTATTAATAATAATCTCAGTAATTATCACTTATACATGAATTCTTTACATTTTGAGGAGGACCAGAGAGGCAATGATGAGATTGATGTGTGGTGTGAAGTTGATGGAAGAAGACTGAGGATTGATGCAGTTTTGGGTTTGGAAGAGGCGATGTAACGGTTGGCGAAGGCGAATAGTGTACCTTAGTATGGGCATGTGTGTTTTAGGAAGGATTACAAGCATGTGTTCATAAGGGCTTTTTGAGTTCGAGGGGGAGGGTTGAGGAGGAGGGGACGTCCAAAGCGACATGGAAGAAGCAAGTGGAGAGGAGAGTAGGGGGTTGGGGTTGAGGATTGAGGATCTAATCGGGTGAAATGGAAGGATTAAGGGCGGTTGCTGCGAAGGTGCTGTGATCCGGCCAACCCCGTTGACGGGGATTACAACCGGATTTAAAACTTTGGTATATAAAAGTAGAACATTTGTACATCCACTTCACCATCCTTTTTGATCCTTTGCCAATATGTAAATCACGAAACAATGTAAAACATATCATTAAATTTTGATATGGGGTGTTTCCATAAAGACTTGCTTTGTCGATGTCCAGTATGGCAACCGGGATACCTAAGTTTGGTAATATTTTGAAGTCCGTGGCACGTGAACATTCAATAATCCGTTATTTATATAATAACTCAGTATTAATCATTCCATACCGTTCTTTACATTGTCAACATTCATAACATCCACCTCATCTTCCTTTTCGGACTTTGGCCAATATGGTAAATCACGACTTCAAACAAAAATGACATCGGTATTGTATTGAGTTAATTATGGGCCCCATCTAAAAAGTCATGTTCGCATACTTTAATGATATTATTTGAGTACTACGTTATGCAAAAAAATGTCGTTTAATATGAACGTGTCAGACTGTTTGCGGATAGTGTTTCCATTGTAGTTTTTTTGCCGCAATGTGAGCTTCCATTTTCATGCACACAAGAACACTAATTTAAGAATAACACAAGCATAACACACTGTTCTATAAAAAAAAAATAGAAATTGCCATTTGGTCCGAAAATAGTAATTTTTACAACAAAATCGACGGGCTTTAGAAAACTCCAGCTCTCATATCAAAACGGATCAAAATTGGCCCAAACTTTATCAGGTATGGGGGGTCAGGGTAATCCAATCAAGATGGAAAATGTATAACCTTTAAAGGCCTTATCTATAATAAACGAGTTTTGTTAAATTAATATTTTTCGACCAAATGGTCACTCATAATATCCAAACCACATATCTTGATTTTACGGGGTAAAGGAGAAAATAATGAGCTTTCATTAAACGTCATATGATGACATACGGGTAAAATACGAAGTTTGTCTAGATAAAAACTAAGCGAGAGAAAACCAAGCTTTTCGAAACTATGTGTAATACAATTTACTAACGGTGTTTTCCAAGATGAAAAAGTCCTGATAGACAGTTATATTTATCAAGAGAAAACTATGTGTATCTAGATAAACAAGTTTTTACGAGGTTGTTGTTCAAATCGGCTTTCCTACACAATGGCTTGTAATACATTGTTATAGATACTAGGTAAAATGTAGATGCCATTCGCGACCCGTGTACATGAAACGTGGAATCCCCTCTCGATCACGAACAAAATATTAGAACTTAAAAAGACATTAGTAACATTTTTTTTCTTGATCAACACGCTGTCCAAAAACGGTTTTTTTTGATCGCACCAAATTATTCCGCTAAAAAAACATCTTTCCCGAAAGACCTTTTCCATAATTTTGGCTCATAACAGGAGAACAATCCCCCCAAAAATCGTACATTTACATGCTGAAATAATGGAAAGACTTTAGTGTTGTGCCACCACCCTATGAACTCGGCATCCCCGCCTCATCAACGGTAATAAACGCATGTTTAAAAGGAATGTGGTGGCAGATACTGAATTCATACCAAATAAATAATTAAAAAATGTTGCTTCCGTACGATTTAAGGGACAAAACAAATTTTGAATAGGGCCACCCACCACCAAATTATGACTAATTAGAATAAAATGTCAATGCCGATTTTGATTTTTTCCACCAAAATATGCTTAACTGATATTTAGGCATTGATGACATTTTGGGCAAAACTATTTCGCTAAAAACATGGCGGGCAAAAAAAGACCCCCTTATAGCCTTGTTCTCCAAGGCTGAAAAATTAACAATTAATAACTACCTTGAAACTAGGACCCTTCTAGATGGCTATTGTAATAGTTCTTGGTGTAAACATTTTTAGTTCTCCACGCGCGTTTGAGCTATTTTAAGGAATTTTGTTTGGATTATGATCAGCTCTCAGCGTTTGGGTTTATTTTCGGGGTTGAATCCTCATGAACTAATTGTCCTAACTTTGCCACTTTCAGCTCACTCCTAAATGAATCGACTACTTGTCATTACTTTTTGTATTTTTCAAAATAAACCTAAATATAATCCCACGTACCATCCCCACACACACAAATATAACCACAGATCAGTCAGTATAGTTAACATCCAAATGGTGAATTTCTGTTTAGAGTGAGGTCAAAATCCCATTGGGGTCACAGATTTTTGTGTTCCTTTGATCCTAAACACGGGTGTCACCGTTAATTGAATGCCACTGAAGCAATACATTAGTCAAAATGTTTTGAGAGTTAATGAGCTTACGTTGACTTGAATGCCCTTTCATAGATTGATTTTCTCTGGTAATCGGATTCCATGTTTCAATAGATTTAGGGTGAATTTTAATTTCCACCCACTGAAAATGCCCCTCAGTCATGCCCATACATTCGAAAAGTACTAGAGGTGACCGATGGGTTAATCTACTATCATTGAATTCATCAATCTCATAAATAGTCCAGCATATGCCGGTTTGTATCTTCAACTACTAATGAGGCAACCTCATTCACCTCACATACTGGTACTCTTAATGGTCCATATCATTTAGTGACCATCCAAATCAACCTCATATCCATACCAATTATTGCCTTTTTCGTGATAAATTACCACATTCTGCGAGTGAACTACGTTGTGAGTCGGTGTAATTAGACTATTCTATTGTGGAATGGACTGACATTCCCCACAGCATACATTTGGTATGTTATACGGCTACAAGATATATTGTAAGTTTAGATAGGGGTTTGAACAACTTAAACGCGTTTACGAGCGTTATAAATACCCATCTGCTACATTTTTAAAACTCATTTTTGTAAGAGAGATTTTGAAAGGAAATTGTCATTGGACGTTATTCCAAGCCGTGTGTTTAGGAAATGCCTAAAAGATTGCTAACTAAGGACCGTTTCGGTTTGGCTACGGTATGAACCACCGATTCAATTCATTG
>JAMKCH010013133.1:0-31800 GCA_023653785.1 Ophioderma brevispina
TGGCCCGCATAAAGCATGGCCCATGTCCGCGCTATTGATATCATGAGCAAGCTGGCGAGCATATGTGGTATGGTATGTATGTAATAGGTTGTTGTTGTTTATGGCAATTCCATTTAGCGTTCAGGCCCCCCCAGAAAACAAAAATGCCAAAATGAGGTCTTCCCCCCCCCAAGAACCAGAATGCCACTCAGAAAACCGGCAAAAGTTAAACTTTGAACATGTCCCTTTAAAATGCGGAACGTTTCAAGTTCATTTGCTCTCATGAAAACTATAGAGGGTGTCCTCCATTCCTTGTCCGACGATGTCCTTCGGTCAGCTCCCAACCACTAAGTAATGTAAACATTGCCCACGGTTATGTCTAATAGACTCGTCCATCAACTGTATAGTATAAACACAGATAATCATACACCTTATGTTAATCTATGGAGTAAATTTGCACTTGAACGCTAACTGTAGTAAGTTATCAACAGTGTAAAGATTTTCACGAAAGTGAACTTATGACAGATAATAAAATAATTCTAAACATTCAATTTGAAAAAAGTTGAATGACTTTTACAAATAAAAAGTAAAAACTAATAATAATAAGTTAACTGACACGGGTCACATAGGAACATTAAGGCAATAATGGCACATTTTTGAAGAGCGCCCCCAATTTACATTTTTTTAGGTTTTTACACAGTTGTGTTGGTAATTGTCTAGAAAACTAGACAATTACCGACGAACCGACCGACGGAACAACTGATTGATTAGCGCAGACACGTACCTGATGCTATTTCTTGGTTATTTCATATTAGAAAGACGTTTCCAGCAGTCGTTGAAATATTATCGGGATCTCCGATATTAATTATTCTAATTTAAAAAATCTTTTTTTTTTCGAGCTTTACCATTCACCTGTATAGTTTACTAGTCTCTGTTCTAGTTCATTGACCCCATCGCATCTAGATTGGTTTGCCTTCTTTTGGATGCAGTCTTGGTACAGAGATTGAGTATTTCCATCAATAGAATGTTTGTTGAGATGGTATTTAGTAACTTGCATGCACTTAACAGATGTTGACATCGGCTTATTCCTTCCCATCTCTTTAAATATTTGGTGCAGATAGCCTCTAGGTTCTCGATGTAAGTAATTAGGAAACTGTAGATAGTGCAATCACAAGTCATTTTGGGTATGATTGCATTGTTGTATATCCACATCTTCATGATGCCGTTGAGTAGAGTCTTCTCTGTGGCTTTCAACATATCTTGGTCCTTTAGATCTTCGAATATCAGCTTGCCAAGGAATCTCATTGGTTGCCTGTGGATGTTGGCAGTCTCACCGCCGCCAACCGTTAGCTTAGGGTCATATGCCACATACTGGGATTTAAGTCCTTTTCTTCTTTGCAATTTATTTAGGACATACTACTTCATGGCATGCGACCGGTATTTGGTTGGTTTGGCTTTCATAGTACGTGTCCATCTAAGGTCGTTAACTACGTTGATCAGCTTTTGGCAGTCGTCTGGGCTCCTTTCAATCAATGTAAGGTCATCTGCATAGGCTTTACCATATGTTCTGATTGTTGAATCACTCATACAATATTGGAGATGGCTGTATTTATCAAGGAGATCTAGACATAATTGAAGACGGCCAGGAATAGGATGCAAGATAGTGGGCATCCTTGGAAGACACCAATACCACAGTGTATCTAGTCTATTGTCCACTCTTTTGTCTTGACACAGGTGTAGCTTTCATCATAATAATTGCAGATCATTCTCCGGATGCTATCTGGGGTGTTGTACCATTGTAATGCAAACTGGATTACAATGTGTGGTACAGTTTCATAAACATTTTGTAGATCAGCCATGTTGTCACAATAGGGTTTACATTCTTTTTGTCATTTTGTTCTAGAGGTTCGGTGTTTTCTCCAGATACTTCTTCATGAAGGTCTTTTGAATGGATTGGTCTATGTAGTTATTTTCATTCTTGTAAGCGATGGTTCGTTGAGCTAGGATACCCATTTCAGGTTACCACTGGAGTTCTTTAGTGCGATTGGTCTAAAGTTGGATGGATCTGATGTGTTTTCATCTTTGGAAATAAGGATGGTTTCATCTGTTCGCCAGCTCAAAGGTATATTTCCTGTCCTCCATATATTGCATATTATTTCATGCAGGAATTGTGTTGATTTTGGGCACTTCTTCCATACCACGTAGGGTATACGGTTAGTGCCAGGAGCACTGCAGTTTCTCCTCTTCATCAGGTACTTAGTTAATTCAGTCAGACTTTGGTTTGGTATTGAATGGCTTCTTTGGACTTCTCCAAATGGTGGTCTTCTCATTCCTTTCAAAGGGTGATATTTTGAGTAACGTTTTTCATCATTGCTGACTGAGCTGAAGTATTTTTTCTGTGACATTTTTCTGGAAGGGGGGTGTTCTACTTTCGTTTTGGTTGCGCAGCTTCTTGGCAAACTGATGCGAGTTCTTTCTGAAGTTCTGCTGAGCTGAGCTGCTTGATATTTTCTCTTGTTTCTTCAGCTCCAGTTTCCGAACTTTGTTGTGCAGTCTTATGATTTGGTGGAAACCTTTCTTCTGCTTCTTAGCTTCAACGTTATCGCCATTCTTTATGGCTATTGAATTGACATTTGAAATGTTTTCTCAGGTGTCTCAAACTTCTGTTGTCGAGATATTTTTTTTCTGCTGCTTACTTGATGAGATCGCTTCCCCCAAATTTGTCCAGAGTCTTTGGAAGATGGTTTTCAAGAGTATTAGTTGTTCACCGCGGTGACACTCTCCTATTTCTGCATGGTAGTTCTTTATCAATTTGATCATCAAGGGCTTTTCCTACTTGGTAATGTATTCCTTAACATCGAGGTTCATACAGTTCAAGTGGGGATTGACTGCTTTGGTCTTCTTTGGTGGTGGGTAGTTCTTACCTTCTTGGAAGTGTATGGTTTTCCTGTTTTCCACGCCTTGTGCGGGAGCACATGATGTGTCGACTGCTCGAATGCCGTTTGATATATTTGAAGACGATAGGATGCGATTAAGCTCATTCCACATTTTGTTTTTTTTGTCTGATGAGTTGAACATTTTTTATAAGCCCGACTTTCCCACGTTGGACAGGTTGCACAAGGGTTCTCCATATCTCCATCATACGAACTATGTTGAAGTTATCATAGGAATATACAACATAAAAATCGCCTTCTGCATTTCATGACTGCCATAAATGTTAAGAGTATTTAATTGGTTACTGAAGGTAAAAGAATGAGCAAGCCAGTGCCAACCAGTGCATAATCTAATGATTTTCTTTGCTTAGTAAAAGTATTTCAATATTTATGTTGTTTCTATCCATCAGCAGACAAATTACAATTATTTAAATAAGAAAGGGATACAAAGATATAGAATTTCATTTAACGTGCAACAATCTCAAACTTTTTGAAAATTGGGGGCGCTCTTTCAAAATGTGGTATTATGTATTCGCTAAGATATCGATCCAAAATGTATGAAACCGCCTCGGAAGGTTCGATTATCAGAGTGAAATATGGCGATTTTCGTAGAAGTCTAACACTAACAACAGTATACTGCCACATGGCGCACCATTAAAACCAATTTTTTTTAATTCCAGTATTTGCATAACCTAGTTGTTAGTATTAATAACCCGTTCCGCTATCCAATGCAAGCTTGTTTTAGTAGTACCTGTCTCCAGAACCATTTCCACTGGACCGGACTTTCGCCCCAACACATCTTAGCCAGTGCATGTGTGAAAACAGATGCCAGAGAGAGAATTGTCGTTGGCGACCATCACTGAAAAGGTTGCGGGAAGGAAACCTTTTCCCTTTGATTTAGTAAACGGTGAAATAAGACATAGTTACTCTAGGTTCAACACTATGCAACCAACAACACTTTCTTGGCCATATACCAGTGTTCAAACTATGAAAAACAATTTAAATTTTCCTGAGTTTTTGCAACATTTGCGCAATTCTATCTTTTAACAGTTTACTTGCATCTACTTGCAAAAGAATATCCCCGTGCATCGTCTCAGGGGCAGACAGGAGCCCTAGAATTGCCTTTCTCTCACCTTTTCCTAGCACGTACAATGGCTACAGAATGTAGATTGGACAATACCTCAGTGGTCGCTTTTTCGATCAATTGATCGACCCAATATCGGTATCATGCCCGTTGCCTGAGCATGGGAAATATAGTAAACAAAAATGTTTGAAAAGTAGTGTTTATGTAATTCGGGTTATACTTCTAAATATCACTAGATATCACAATTAGAATAAAACTGTAGTGTTTGGTAAGTCACTCAAATCGACAACTTCAGTTACGTTTAAGGTCCGGACGTTTGTAATGGAAGGTCCTCAATCTTTGATGATTTATTTCTTTTTAATCAATTTAGATTTTTGTAAAATCAATTTTGATTTTGTTTTAAAATCAATTTTGATTTTTTTTTTTATAAATCATTTTGATTTGTTCATAATCAGCAACAGTGTGCGCTTTCGCATTTTGAAAAAGGACAGGTGTTCCTGTGTCATTTGCATAGCAACGGGAATAATGTAAACAAACAACGTTTGAAATGTAGTTTTACTGTATATTTGGGGTATACTTCATAAAAAATCACTATCTATACCATGAAAAATATTCAAATCGACAAATTCACTATTTTTTCAAGTGAAAGTAACGAAAGTAATGGATTTTTGAAAAAATCAATTTTGATTTTTTTTTTTTCAGAATACACAAAGTGTTGCGACTTTAGGGGGCATAGCATTTTGGATTAAAAGAACGATGTTTGGTTACAACTCGACAACTTAGCTTCCAAAATATTGTCATATAAAGTTTACGAACGAAATAACGTTTACGGGGCGCGTCCTGTTATGCAACAGGGTCATTGTTCTCTAAACGACAAGACGCGTTATGGTAGAAAATTGGAAAACTGGGTATATAACTTGAAGTTGTCAGTTTTCCATAAAATAAACTGTCGTTTAGACGACGTGGTTGACAGTTTTGGTTGCATAACACCATTGAGGTAAAGTATTTCGATGTCGTGTGTAGCCATTTTTTCAACAACAAAAGATTGTCGGATCGACGACATGGCATTGCACCATCAATGCTTTGATTTTACGGAAAGGCTCCATTTACTGGTTATCGTCGCGTATAGACCGATGAGCACAAAAAGGCACGTGCTATGACTTGCTGATGTGATTATACTGAAATCAGGTTGTTTTTGTGAAATGGTAACAACATCTGTTGGGCTTGCAGAAGAAGAAAAATCCCTACCAGAAAAAATTGTTTTTCTTTTGTAAAAGTCAGATTTAATAGCAATTGTATTTTGCTAATTTCATGAGCGCCTGTCAATAAGGTTCCGTGCGTGATCATTAGTTGCTCGGATCATAGTTGCTCTAATCATTAGTTGCTCTGATAATTAGTAAACCTGAAATTGTATCTTCTCCGTCGAAGGCTGTAGTTTTTGATCAGAGCTCTGGAGAAATTTGTCGGGCTGAGATCGATGAACATCAACTGGTGAGTTTACCATTTCTGTTGGTCTAATTTCCTGCTCTATCATCTTCGCCTTATATTCTCTTATATTCTTCAAACAGAAAGATAATCTTGTTTGTTGTTTCTAATTCAAAATTTACAAGTGATCAAGGAAGCGGTTATGATCTTGTTAATGATCATGAGCATGATTTGTGTTTCACTGAAGCAATAATAACATACAGATTTCTACTTAGTAAGCATATCAAATACAGACCTACACTGTTCGAAATGTTCATTAAAAACGTCGTTTTAACTGGCAGCTGGGAGTCACAACACACTTAATTAACCCTTTGGACCCTGGCCAGTTCTGTATACGTTGTAACACATAAGTCAGTGGCTTTAGAGGTGGCCTTCCAAATGTTTGCAGGTGATTTGGAAAGCCATCTAAAACACCAACAAGGACTATAGGCTTGTTTCGACTCATTTAAATGTATTGTTCATGCCAAAGGATTAACTTGAAATTAGGGATGGCGCACTGTTGATTTTTTGCAAAAAAATCACTTCGATTTGGATGACAATGTGTCGTATACGAATGCACGGGTGTGTGTGTGTGTGTGTGTGTGTGTGTTTTTTTTTCTTTCTTTTTTTCCATTTGCTTGATTTGATTTTTGCTTGTGTAAGTGTGCGTTATTATTGCTGTGTGTGTGTGTATGTGTGTGTGTGTGTGTGTGGGTGGGTGTGTGTGTGTGGGGGTGTGTGTGTTTGTATGTGTATATGTGTGTGTGTGTGTGTGTGTGCGTGCGTGCCTTCCAAATGTTTGCAGGTGATTTGGAAAGCCATCTACAACACCAACAAGGACTATAGGCTTGTTTCAACTCATTCAAATGCATTGTTCATGCTAATTCTGAATGTGCCCAGGAAAATAAACATGTTTTACCTTTTTGAAGCAGAAATTAACAGATAGTAATTTTGATCGGCGACTTGAGTCGCCGTTAGTCCCAAAGGATTAAAAGGATTTTTGCAGTTATTTGCACGTTTTGAGTCCCAGCTGGCAATTAAAACGACTTTTTTACATTTATTTGCACGTTTCGAACCCCGGCTGACAGTTAAAACGACGTTTTAAGAGCATTTTTAACAGTGTAAGAAGTCTACCATACAATATACCAGAAAACGTAATGTTGCCGTTATCGCCTTAATTGGGAAAAATAAAAACGGTATGTTCGCGGACAGATCCTCATTAATGAAGAAGTGGGACTAAGTTTGCACAGAACCTTACACATCTACCGCGAACAGCTATTCTTTCATTTGTCTATTGAAAATCTTGTCACAAAGAGAGTGATTGCGAAGAACAATAAACGTCTAACGACTTTCTTAGTCTATTTCAAATCTCGCTCCTGTGACAAGATTTTCAATAGACAAATGTTAGAATAGGCGATTGCATTAGACGTTCATGGTTCTTCGCAACCTCCTATTCCTAAGCTCAACCCTCGGCCTCCGACGGCCACCATCTTAAGTCGTCACTCTGAGTAGGCAAATTGAAAAAAAGACGATGATGATGAGTATCAATAATTCATGATGACTTCAGAATCATGTTAAAGGCTGACTCAGAGATTTCGAAATATAATATTTTTGTGTAGAAATTAAAAATAGATAACTAGAAATAAAGATGGTAACTTAAAATGCTTAATTCCAAAGTTAGAGATGAATCGGATGTTTCGTTTTCATGCAGTAAATATTTATGCATAGTATAACAGTGCCATAGTATAACAAAATTTCCGGATCCGGAATTTTATAACAAAGTTGTGATTTTCTATATGAAGGGACTTCGATTTGAGCGGCTAGTATTTCACACAGTGATAGTCTACGGACAAGCATTATGTATATGCAAAAACAGACTTGTTGGAAAATTGCGTGCGGCCCTCATCGGAAAATCTCTGAGAAGCTTTACTGGTCAGGAGCTCGATGATGCTGCTAATGAAGACTGACAATATAATAATTGTATGCATTTGTTTATGATTAGCGCGAACATATTCATCCTTGTTAACAAAATGTCTTGGAAATATTGTCATCGCAATTAGTTTCCTCTGATTTCGTGGTATGTCATCACAAGTTATTAAGAACTATAAGCTCAGTTATCCAGTGTATGTCCTCATTTCAAAATCAAACTGTTTAGATGTTAAAAAACCGCTAGCCATAGGAAAATGTAAAAGGTAGGTGTTTGGTATATGAGTCAATGGACACTAACGTTGATAACTATGAAATTATGATTGCCAAATTATTCCGCTAATTCATCTGGACATAATTGATAAACTTTCAACACATATTTTCAATGCATTGCTATTTCAATAGTAAATTTTCTTGCATAAGTTTCTTTCACCCCAATCAAATTTTAATTGATTCCGTTCGACCAAGAAGCAACTGATAACCAAACGTGTTCAGAGATCATATATGTTTCGTACAATTCAAAGGCTGTCGTAGGTTTCAGAGGTGTCCAAAAACGTTTAGTGTAAAATGTAAACATCAAAATCGAATTCAAATAGGTTTTGCACCGGAAATGGAAAAAACATAAGCCATATCTTTTAACTCACCTTAGAACCACGGCTCAAATATCGATATAAGAAAAGAATTCAGTCTTTTGAAATAAAAGGCGCAGTGCAATCTCTTTTTAGTAGATCAACTGTTTATGTTTATTACTTTTGTAAACATGGAACTCCAACAACACATTAATTTCTTTTCTTGCTGGTAAGACCCCCTTTTTTACCTGCCTTTGGTAGTATTATGGGTAATAGCACTAGGCTTTAGGAGTAGTCGCTTTACAATCATAATCATAAATGTATGTATGTATATGGATGTATCCCTACCATCTCTATAGGATGCCGGCAAGTTACGTGCACAATCCTGACACAAAATATAAAGTATATTGTATTACATGTACAGAGGAAAAAAACGGACCCTGTCAAGGTTTATTGCACCCATCAGTTTGCACCTTTAACGATATATAAACAAAAATACGGAAAGAAAGCTTTAAAGGAAAAATATGTCATGATCTGAATATTTGTAAAATTTGGAGGGCTGGAAAGCTAAGTAACGTAGATACATATAAATCAAAATAAGTTGAAATTGTCCACATTTGTTGATTATGGCCCTTTTACTTTCCCGCCCAATAGATACTCTGAAACGATTCCGACCATCCACCATCGCAGGCAAAGATGACGTCAAACGTGATGACCATCCATAATTACGTCGTTGTGACAAACTTATGCAGTAGTGTTGCCACTTCAATAATATTTTAAACACAACGAAATGAAACCAAATATGTCATTCTGTAATTTTTTTCTAATGTATTATTACGTTCATTAATCCCTCAATATTACAGTGTCAGCAAATAACAATTCGAGTCAACACAATGTTTGGTCATCACTTTGAGTTCCGAGTGGGGCCGCTTTTGATCAATGAAGCCGTGGCGAAAAATCCGCCCGTTTTCTTCGTATGTCAAAAAGCAAAAATTAAAATGCCTCTATTTTGTTAATTTTACATCAAATTGTATTATTTTTCGCGGAATTCGTATGGATATGAAATATTTTAGAATGTAGTCAAACTGAGTGACAAAAATCTGGACATATTTCCTTTAACTTTCTTTTTCGAGCTGATTTGTTTGGGCATTCCTTCTGAGTAGTGAAATAGAGGAGAGAGAGCACAAAACCAAATTAATTCAAAAGACTGGGGATCTAATAATAATATAATAATAATTTGAGCAATTAAAGTGAATTAGGAAAATGTTGATGAAATCTCTTGGAATATGTTTATAGCATGGGAAAAGTGCAATTTGGTTTGTATGATATGATACGTATGCGGTGTTGCACCTATTAAACATACAATAGCTCAATTTAAAGTCGTTTAATGTACAAAATTTTGTTGTCAATTTTTCAGTCCTAAATGCTATACTGCTGCCATCTTAACATCTTAAATGGACTGGAGGTATTTTATTTCTACCAAAAATTGGGTAAACTTTTTGGCACAGAGAAAGAATCACATTTCAGTACATAACGCAGGTAGTCAATATAGCAAGAAAAAGTGAAAAATTGGTATTTTAAAAAGCCCTTAACTGAAGTGCCCAAATAAAAAACTTCCGTTAGTGCCCAAGGGGGGGGGGGGGTTCTTAGGGGAACCCAAACCCAAGTATAAACAACTTGTGAGTTTGATTCATAACACTACACACAGTAAAGGGGGGGTCACATAGCACCACATACCCACGATAAAAAGAAAAATCGAACTGTGAACTATGGCCCATGAAATTGGAACTTCCCGAAAAAAGATGGTCGACGCACCATTCATTTCAATCATAAGCAAATCCAATAGAAGGGTTTGAACCAATAATCAATAATCTAGCGAGAAACAATTAAATAAATTATTGCAAAAATATAGCCAAATTATCCAGATGTCTTTTCCAGAAACGTGGATAAATTCACTTGGCTTTCCCATCGACTAACAGTTAAGATCACGGTCATGACAAATTAAAATTTTTTAGGTTTTTTCTTTTTTTAAAGGTTTTAAAATATTTAATATTAATTAATTGTCCTAAGGTAGATATATCTACGCAAATAAATCCCAAGATTTTAATTACTTTAATTTTTAATAGTAAATATCTTGATGTTGTTCAATTCCGTAGTGACCACAAGGGAGGGGGTCTGGGGACCAACCTAATTTTCTAATAAGAAAGCAGTGGGCCGGTGAGTTTTTTGTATCAGGGAGAGCGTATATTCAATAAATCAGACAATTAGCAAAAAATTCTTGAAAAATTGATTGCGTTACCGAGAAATCGCAACAAAAAATAATCCCCATGGGCACTTTTAAGTGTTAAGATAATTTTGTAACAAAACATATTTCGGTTATCCAATTTAATTTTAGGAAGCAAGTTTCTGGAGAAGAAAATTCAAACTTTGGGGAAAAAAACGAATGCCTTTTATATTGCAACCAACTTTTTTTTTTAAGAAAGTTTCATTGCTTTAGTTCACAGTTTCTACAAACCCTGTCAAGGAATACAAAGAACTGTTGTATCATTCCAACGGTGAAGGGGTATTTAAATAAAATACCGGTAAAGGTGATTGTTTCCCCACAAGAATCAAGACTTAGAATTTTTAAGGCTCAAGACTTAAAACGACTCAATTTGCAGATAGCAGGGGCCACGACACAAGTATACAAAATCATTATATATTTATATATTATATATATATATATATATATATATAATATATATATATAAATATATATAGATATATATATTTCTCTAATATAGACGTTAGGGGAAGGTTAATAATTCATAGGTTTGTATGAGTGTACTACGGGCTGTCTATAACATAATCTCTTAGGAGACAGCAAGTATGACAAAATCTAAAACTATATATGACATTTATAAGCATATATAATCTCAAATATAGATATATCGCTATCTAGTGCTTAGGGGGAAAGTGAGCTTTTGATATTCACTCATACGGCGTTGGGGGAAATATAAACCTTCCCCTAACGCTTCCTTTGTATTGCGCGATTTATGCCGTTATAATAACAATGAGTGTATATAATTTATTCAAATTTATGCAACTTTATGCACAATTTATTCAAATTTGAGGATTGTCCTACTATCAATAAAAAATGTGCGATAGAAAGAATATGTATCGATTACCGCCACTCTTGTGCGCCCCCGTCTGTATTTTATGTGCAAGTGTTGTATTCTTACTTCTGTTTACACCCCCTCTCTACTTTTTAATGTTCATTATCTTTAATTTCATATAGGCTGTCACTTGGATCCGCCGCCACCCCCGCCCACCAGTTATCGAGAACTCCAACCACATTGTACCCAGATTCCCTAAAACAAGAAATAGAAAAGTAACGGACACGTGGACAAAGGACAATTGATCGAGTTGGAGGATAGCGCTATCTTAAGCGTCGTATTACCAGTGATGAAGGCTTTCGGCTGAAGTGTTAAATACATTGGAAATCATTCGAGACGAGTTCAACGTACTTCCACTGTATCGTAGCCGTCGTCGTTAAATACTAGGTTTCTGGATTGAAATTCTTGATATAGAGTATTCATTAATTAAAAGGACAGAAACTAAAATTGGAATGGAGTGTGCGACCGTAAGAGAAAGTTTCAGCAATGCTACATGCACAAAAGCTCTTGAAGGACCAATGAGAGCAGGTAATCGCCGAGTACTTGGGTCCTTCTTGTGATTTCGTATAGGGCTTATCCCAATTTGTAGTTTATTATTTTAACCGTGCTCGTGGTTCAAAGTATGCGGACAATTCCGAACTTACCTGGGTGCAGGCTCTCTGCGACGGCTTTACATCACTTTAACACGGGGGGGGGGGGGGGCCCATGTGGCTATGGAGAATAATTCATGCCTCTATTACGAGAAAGCAAAAATTCGTGACATGTTTTCATGTGACGACTGGCGCATCTTGTCTTTCTCGCAGAATCGGATTGTTTTATTCAGGCCTTTACCAGGATTTTGCTACTCTGCCTTCGTTAGGATTCTTGACAATTGTGGCGTATGATAGATGCTACGCCGTCAGATATCCGCCCTGCGGTTATCAGATGAGATGAAAAAGTAAGAAACCACATATCAAAAATGGTCAGGTTTGTAGGTGCCTTTTCCAAACTAAAATTCTATATAGTCGGGGCATACAAACTAAGCGGTATTCGGATGTACATGTTACTATGGCCAAACATCCCAAATTTGATTCAAATATCACAAATTATAGTCGTGGCAAACACGATTCAGACACAATCTATTTTGAATTCACCACAAATGTCCGTCTTCTCGCAGCATGGTAATAATACGTATTGATGCCTTAACAGTTAATAAGCTCATGTCATCGTTAGTACGAAAGAAAAGTTATACCAGTCAATGTTATACGATACGGAAATCAGGTAACTAAGATGGTTATTTGTAATGGATGCCTATTTTTCTGGCCAATTCCCTTTCAGGGCACGAGGATTAATTGCTATTATCGAAAACCTCTGGCAAATTAATTAATTTTCCAATATCGTCCTACGTTCGATTCCTTTTGTGGTGAGTTCTTATGGTCAGTTTGTTAACTGTGCAGTCCTAATTCCCTCATTTACCCCATTTTTTAGTCCGTTTCTAGGGGAAAGCATATACGGAGGCTTTTGGCTTCAAAAGTGCGTCCAAAACGGACAAATCAACCCTAGATAGATACCATTTAACTAAAAAGTGTCCAAAATACTACGGAACACACGGCCTTGGGTTTAAAAATTTGCCTGTAATGGCAGATTTAAACATTCAACAACATAAGCGAATAAAAATTCCTTTAAAGGAATGATTGGCTAATTCTCGCGGCACATATACAATGAAATAGTCCCTAAATAAGGACCGTACCAGAGGTTTTTTCATGGTCAATGGAGTATCCTTGCGAAAAAAATCCAGATTTTTCCCGACAAATGTCACGACTGTACCAATCATGGAAGGCCATTTTATTTCCGGTGCCATTTTACAAAAACGCCGCACGCAATACCGAAAAAAAGCCAGCGAAATAGTCACGCTGGCTTCTGGTGCGGAGTGCATGCGGGCGTTGATAAGATATGTGGATTCCTATGGCAAATAATAAACTGGGGTCCAATATTTTCATGAAACAAAAGTATTTAATGTAAAAACTATAGGAAAATAGTATTAATTCGGCCCTGCAAATGTTTTGTATTTCATGGCCAAACAAATGGTAGGTTAAGCAGCTAGTGGCAAGTTGTGCATGGGTTTTGTTATAAAAAGCACAAAATTTGGCAGAGAGGTAGGTAATTCCATTCTGAAAAAAATAGATTATAACCACCTTCACAGTCAAGGTAGGTCACTAGAGGTCACGAAAGGTTCAAAATGAGCAAATACTTAAAATATTAAAAAAAAATAAGGCTTGATTGATAGAAGATTACCACATTGTGCCAAAAAAAACATGTGTAAAATATACAGTTTATTTAAACTGGGAGGAAAGTATTTCTACAGAATAAAAAGGGGTGTGTTTGAAGTTAGAGGAGACCAAATCATGTACGTTAGGATGCTACATTAAGGTATTTAACTTCGGTATATTAAGTGATATATTTCTAAATTACAGATAGCTTTTGATTATCATCAAAATACCACCCCGGTCCTCGGACCGCTTGGGTGCTGCTGTCATAGGCTCTATGACATTTGGACCTGAGTATGTGACCTTGACAAGACAAAAAAATGAGGGTTGGCCAGTAATCTCCGTGAAACCAAGTGGTTTTTCCCAATTGAACTTCAACTTTTCAATGAGGTACATGTTACACTTTCAGCCAACGTGACCATCCATGTGGCACATATGACGCACTTGGTTTAAATCAATCAAGTAGTGCAGAATACATGCAAATGTTAACTTTTTTCACACAAGAACATTCAACAGAGAACAGACTCAAAAAGTGATCCCATGCGGTCTTCCAGCCTAAAGGCGTGGACACAAAAATGGATCTTGGTAGATAACCATCACCTGAACACCTTATCCTCTGGCTTACCAGGTCTTAAGCACCTTGTAGTATCAACTATAATAATACTCTAAAGAGGCACCTTATTCCATCTCAACAACGTATACATACAGTCCTCATTATTGGTCATCTCCATGTGCCATTGCACACAACACAAAAGGCATAAGATGGGCACTTCAGGGATGCCGTACACATTAAATCGGGTGTACAATCCATTTTGCACTGACACCGTAGCAGGGGTTAGGCATGCTTCAGTAACTTCCGGGAGTGGTGTCCAGAATGGCTCCCAACCATGCTCTCCTTGAAGCCAACACCATTCACTTTGTGAAGGCCAAATAAGGTAATGGGAATCAAGGCTTAATTCAACATATCCTGCTTGGTAGGTGCTCGTTTAATGGTTGAATGAGAGAGGGCCTTGTGTAGGTTGGTACTTCTTCCAGCGCTCGGGATTTTTGACGTGAACAGGTATGCGCGCATTGTTGACCAACTCAGCGTATTGTCTGTCATACAAGAGAAATGACGAATCGCTAAAGATAGCAAGGAGTTGCGAGGAATAATTGAGGAAGGGGAAATTGGGAAAGAGAGTAAAAGCAGAGGTGGGCTTCATCAGAGGGTTCCAATGTCCATGCTTGTTTCTTTCCCCCTTCCTGAAAGAATGCAACGTTGTCACATCCTGTAAAAGCATGAAAAGAATGCAAAGCTGATGCTTTTCGGACCCAAGCGTGTGCAAGTTGGGATGCTGCAAGTATGCAATTCGACCAGTCCCACTGGGGAGCTTTCCATCTACGCAAACCGTGAAGCCAAAGTCAGCTTAAAGTACTGGTCTGGAACACCCTGGAGCATTGTGATAATTCTGTCTACTAGGAGTTACCTTGGACCGCACTCTCTCTTATAAGACCCAAAACGAGAAGAAGAGACGTAAAGTATTGTTCAAGCAATAAATCTGAACAACTCAACTGCACAAGATGGGGTGCTCGTACACATACCCTAAGATCGAGGCAATGCCCTGTGCTACTCATGTACAGAGATGCCTGACCTGATGACGAAAGATAACCCATGCCAGGACCTTGATTCAGCATAAATTGCCTCCTGCCGGCTTATTTACAGGGATGCCTCCGTCCAACCCCACGGAAAACTTATACATCTAGCAGGAATTGCTCACCAGACATCCGTCTAGTGTACCAGAAGCAAAGAGCGAGCTACCAAATCTAAGTGAAGCACCCAGCCGGAGAGAGAGAGGGGACAGTGTAACCTATCCAGAGAACAAAGTCGATGTATGGAAAGGTCTCTAAGGAGTTTAGAGTTCATCACGTCGTTTGATCAGTCTTCACTGTGCCTGGTAAGGAAAGTATACCTATAAAATCCTTCTTTATGGGTATAAGTATTCATGGCTCAATATACCTTAATGATGTCATAAAAGGGTTGCTTTCGTGATTGCTGTACAAGACAAGCTACGGTCTTTTCTGGTTACGCGGCTTGTATTCCTCGAAACAAGCGTAGATTGGGTGACAGATCATTCAAAGTAATTGGTCCTATGCTGTGGGGACAGCGTCTGTTAACTTTAGAGAGGCACCTTCGTCAGTGTCTAAGCGGCCTCCTGAGTACATACCTATTGCTCCTGACACGTATTCTTTTTTCTTATTTTAGAGTGTAACGAATCTGCTATGCTTACGTTTGCAACATCATGTGCCAATAATACCAATGTGATTGTTGTATTAAGAGACAAATGGTCGAAACAGCTCTGATTTGGAGATTTGCTTACAAATAACGTTATAAATAAGCTCTTAGTTATGACGTCACCGGACGTTCATATTGTTAAAACTGATCTGTTTATGCTTTATTTAAGAAAGACATTGGAGCTACCATTGATGCCAAACCAAAGATGACTTGTCCCTTAATACGAAAAAATCAGTGGGGTGGAACCCCCCCCTGGTCGTGAACGTAGTAGAAAAAAACTTGGTTGGACGAGGGTTTGTTAAGGATAATCACTAGAATAACAAAGGGTAGAAATTAATTAATTTTAAATAATAATAAGAGCTAATTATAACCTAATGAATAATTAAATTCCCCCTCTAAGTATCAGTCTTAAAGTATAAGAAGGGTCTTTACTCCGTCCTGAGCTTGTCATTTCAAACCCGAATCGACCCCTCATATACTCGCTGAAGGTGTCCTTGCAGGATAGCTATATGACAAGTATTACAAGTACTACAAAGCAAGGCAGGTGGTTGTTGCAAAACCCTAATTAATGCGAATGAGCACTGCTGATATACTGGATCAGTTAACTGTATGAACACTGCATTGGCTATACCTGGACTCAGTTTAACGTTATGACACTGCCGATATACTGCACTCAAACGTTAGAACATTAAATTCGGCTAAAATCAGGCTTTGACCATGATAGGACTTTTATGGCACATATTCTAGATTGTGCTTGGGTTCATATTAGCTTAGAACAGTAAGATATTTTGGTATGTATATAAATTGTTATATAATAGTTGAGGCCTGGCTGGCCTAAATCACGTAAATGCAACACATTAAGAGGAAACCAATCTGTTAAAAATGATACATGGAGTATATTGTAATCTCGCAAACTTGGTGTTTTAGGTTTTGTAAATAACGTATCCCCATTTGGATTTGTGTGTGCAAAAAATGTTTTAAAAGTATGTAGAGTCGATCTAATAGTATATTCTATGAATAAGGCCATATTTTTTATGGTGTTTTTTACTTTCAATAGCCATAATGGGCGCAATGTGATGTGTATTACTATTAAATAATAGATAAAATTTATATGGTCATTGAGACATTTCTACTACCTCACGGACATGCTGGATAGAATTTATGGCGAAGAATACGAACCAATATATGCGATTTTGTAGATTTTCAATGTTTTGGCTGCCATTGGCATTTCATATTGGATTTGAAATGTAAACAATATTAACAACCATTTGAAAGAGTTGTGTGTGCTGTTATCTATAATACCATTGTATTAAAAATCCAAAAATATATTTAAAGAGATCTTAAGATTTCTGGTGGACATCTGAAAATTTTGCAAAAATCAGGCCTTTCGACCCAGGTTAAAATTTTGGCCACACCTTCAAGTTGTTCCTGGGTTCGATGTCTAGAAACAGTTTGCGTACATATCTAGCCAGCTCAGACTATAACATTACACACACCACACCACAGACATACATACACACACAAACCACGCGCGCAAACATGCATGAAAAATAAACCTAAACCATCACACAGGGTCATTGTGAAAAATAAATAACTGGTGATAGGTACAATAATATATTAATCAATGCGTTTATAGGTACAATCCACTGAACTGTGTCCTTGGTGGATGAGCATATTGTAACTCATAGTGTAATCCTTTGGGATGCTTTAAAATTTGTTCGAATTTCTGTAACTTCAGACACCACGCTTTTTCAAACCTTAAATTCCATCACTTTTAATCCTTTGTTTTTTAACCCGCAATCGCCCTTTCACATCATATTAGACCAACTTAAGTATGTAGTTGACATTGCGCAACAATAATACATTATTTATGACATGTATGACATCTTTGGTATCTTCCCATCTTGGTATTGTACATTTTGTTCAACGGATAAAATCGAGATTACACTGGACACGGATGACTTATTACGTTGAATACAAAATTTGTATTCCAAAATAGCTTGTAACAAATGTATTTCAGTTTATTTTTTTTGTACCTACTTGATTTTATTGACTCTAGTGCCTCTATGACTTCTTCAATGTTTGGTCGCTCTTTCCTGTTTTGGTGCCAACAAAGTTTTATCAACTCTTCAAAGGGCCGTGGACAACTTTCGGGTATTTCTGGGCGTATTCCGTTAACACCAACTTGGAACATGACATTGTGCGATCTCATTCCCTTATATGGCTCTTCGCATGTCTCCAATTCCCAAAGCACAATACCGAAGGAAAAAATGTCGGCCTTCGGGGATATCTTGTCATCTGTAAAAACTTCAGGAGCAAGCCACTTCACTGTTCCCTTATCAGTTTCAGTAGTTTTGGTACTTGTGAGGTCTTTGGCAATTCCAAAATCACAGAGTTTTAATACATCATCAGAGGCTATCACGCAATGATGATTTAACATCCCTGTGGACAATGCTGTGGTCTCTTAGATATTGGATAGCCCTAGCTAATTCGATTGCCCACTTTACTTTCAGCCATTGCGGCAGTCGTTTTTTGTCTTTTAGATGATTAAATAGCGATCCTTTGGAGGCAAGTTCGGTAACTATTACTACTTTTGAAGGTTTTATGACGGTGCCATGGTACTTGATGATGTTTTCATGCTGAAGCTTATGTAAAAGACCGATTTCATTTCCAAGTTGTTCATCAAATGTTTGTTCACAACTTAGCCTTATTACTTTAGCCGCTGCCTGAATAGGTCCGCATTGTGGAGAGTTCCAGGTGACTCTATATACTTCACCACTCCCGCCAGATCCAATAAGTTCATGGTATTTCAAATCCCCGATCAAATCTGACTTAGAAATTGATGCATTCAACTGCTTAGTGGCTTCAGATGAAGCCATTCATGGTAGCCGCAACGTCCACACCTGAGTTAAGAGCAAACACGCAAGTGACTTAGTTATTATTTTACGAGACAAGGTAAAACTAATGAATACGGAGTGATTGATAGAGTAATTGTATATATTTTAGTAATCTGGCTCTCTTGAGCAATTACGATCAACCGAGCAGTTTTCCTTCTTTTAAACAACGAACAACTGAACAGTGTTTCAAAGATGCTGCAGAACAAAGAGTAGCAAACTCTTACCATTAGGAGAAAGATCAACAGACATGTTCTTTTCCACAAAACCTGCCAGGGTGCCAGGGTGACATTGACATATCGGTCAAAATCTGCTGCATCCGATACATCGCCCCACCCACAAAACCCGTATCTTTCACTAACATCGGCGCATCCTTAGACACCTATAAGTACGCCTTTATTCCACGAACAATCAGCGAGTATACCACAATCACTTCATCAAAGATCGCGCAGTCTTCTATGAGCAGCTAAAGCAACACTTAAAGTAATCACCATGTATAGCACACACACACACACACACACATACAAACACACACACACGCGCGCGCGCAACCCTATTCACTTTTCCCCACCAGGGGTGTTGTTCTTGTAATAAAGCAGAAGCAGAGTGCACAATTTACATACATACATATATTAGTCTAGGAGCTGGCTATATGTATGCACTTAATTTAGGAGAGGATAGCTCAACTGTTTTAGACTAATTGGAACCCAGGAACAACTTGGGATGTGTGCCAAAATTTATATCCTGGTCCAAGGCCTGATTTTTGCCAAATTCAAAATGGCCGCCAGAAATCAATTAAATAGCCTATTAGGATGCTTGAGATCGCTTTGAATTTAATTGATTTCTAATACAATGGTATGTTAACATAAAAGCAGCACACAGATCATTTAAAAATGGTATTTTAATATTGTTTACATATTTCAAATCCAAGATGGTGGCCACAATGGCAGCCAAAACATTGAAAATCTACAAAAATTCACAATATATTGGTTCGTATTCACCACAAATCAAATCCAGCATGTCCGTGAGGTAAGCAGAAATGTCCCAATGACCATATAAAGTTATATCTGACATTTAATATTTATAATTTTGCTTCAAATTCAAAATGGCGCCGATATGGCTACTGAAAAGTGAAAAATGCCATAGAACTTGCCATTATATAGTATATAATATATTACATTCTGCCATTTAATGGTTGGATTATCCTCTTATCATGTTCATACATTACATGTCTTAGCCGAGCTCTCTAATAATTAATATAATAATTCAACCGAGAGTAATGCAACTGTTCTATTAACCCAAGGAACAACCTAATATGCGCCACAAATTCCATCATGGGCTTTAAGCCCAATTTGGCAAAATGCAGTGTTCATATTAACATTTGAGACCATGCAGGTATGTCAGGTAGTGTTCATAACGTAACTGAGTCCAGGTATATCAGGCAGTGAGTCCAGGATGTATTTCAGGCAGTGTCCATTTAGTAATACGGTTTTTACAACAATCACCTGCCTTGCATTTGCAGAATTTACAACACTTGATCATTGCTAAGCTATCCTGCAAGGACATTCATTCTTGCGAGCACATTTGACACATGTGCATGGATCTGCCGAACCTTGAAGTTCGGGTTTTGCGATCTCAATCTCAGAGACTAGCAAATTGCCCCTTCTTACAAACCATAAGGCTCGGGTGCGTCTTTAAATTGGGCTTAGACCCATAGTTGTTGTTGTAGTAGCCTCGCAGGCAGGGGCGTAGCTACCATAGGGACAGAGTGGACAAAGTCCACGGGCCCCGACAGGTTAGGGGCCCCAAGTGATTGGAGAAAAAAGAGAGAGGGGAGGAGAAAGAGAGAAAAAAAGGGAAAGAGGGAGGAAGGGAGAGAGAGAGAGGGAGAACAAATATTATAAGATTGGCTTTCCAAAACAAGGCCTAATGCTGTGACGCTGCATTTATTAATCCTGGGGCCCTTCTAGCCTGCCTGATACCGATAAGCGAGAGGCCCTATCTTAATGCCAACGTAGGCAAGTCTGCATTTAAAAAATACTATGGGCCATTTACCAGGGTCCCTTGATAATGGCTTTGGATTCAGTGACCCTCGTCATGGGTCCCGCGGTGGTTTATTTTTCTGTACTTAAATTTTGGATCCCTTCTGGCTAGTTCCTTCTGACTATTTTTTCTAGAATAATGAGGAATTGAGGGCCCCGAATGTTCTAGAGAAAAAAAATGAGAGTTTAGAGAAAAAAAGGCCCTGCAGGGGCCTTGAAGACTAAAGCATACTTTCTTTTAGCGTGGATTCAGTGACACGTGTTATGAGCCCAAGATGACTTACGTTTTCTCTTAAACTCTGGACCCACTTCTTTCCGTATTTGACACAATGGCAAATTCACCCCTGAAAGATATTCATTAAAGGGGACGATCCGATTTAAGTATATAAAGTTTTCATCTTGATATTATGAACTTCACTCCAAAACCCGATCTGTAAAGATTCGCGCCGATATTTCGATCCGTTTTGATGCGAGAGCTAAAAACGTGATTTTGTAACTCCCAAAGAGCTCTGTGTAAAATTAATACTGGTCGACAAAATGGGGCACATTTTCGCTCATAACATCCAAACCAAAAAATGGGTAAATGATAAAAAATATTAGCTTTCTTCATACAAATTGGGATTATCTGGGAACCGGGCTATTACCGATCGGACCATGTCCCTTTGAAGTCTAACACTAGTTTCTGCAGAACTGGGTAATTGTGCCCCGGAGATTAAAGGGCCCTAAGAGATTGGAGGAAGAGAGACAGCGCGAGAGTCATCTCTAACACGTATTTCATAGAATTTGAACATTCTCAAGATGTTGGATGGCGGGGCTCTCAGGTATTATGTAAGCTCTTGTTCATTAATTTTCATTCACAGATGTATTGCTGAGTAACATTTCTTTTTCTTTAAATTACCCACGCGTGAAACGATATCTGTCACGCTCGAACAGTTTGAATTTTGAATCTAATATTTGCATTAGGATTGATAACAAGTTACATTTATTAAGGCAAATCTCGACGAAGAAACACAAAATATATTATAAAAATAATTAAGCGGTATAAAGTCTTTTTATAACACTCTTTGTTCTGGGCATAAACATTTTAGCAACATTTTATTGTCAAATTACAGTGATTCCAATTGTTACCTTAATAAAAATTGTTGTGTTCAGTCTTTGTGTATTGCGGGGTAGCACGATTTCTCATGCATCTGGCCAGTGCCTATACTTTATCATTGTGTCTTATAGGCCGCTTGCATTATAAACCAGGTGGCCTATGGTAAAAAAGGAAAACGATAAAATAAAAGTGACAAATATTGATGGACTATACAAAAGTCGCCATCACTGTGAAGAATCACGATGAATCGTGCTAACCTAGGGGTCCGGTTGGTGTTTTGTCCACGGGCCCCGAACATGCTAGCTACGCCACTGCTCGCAGGATATGTTCCTTGTATTTGTTGAGGTTCAAACTGTTCTCCCAATGTTCAACTTGATATCACTGCCATTGCTATTAAATGCAGCAAAACGTAGGTTGTTAAATGTCTTCAGATCTGTTGATGGGTTGAGGCACTTGACTAAGAATGTTTCCGCCATCTGTATTGTGCTTTCTGTTAGCTGTGGACTTTCAAAATTCTTGATCAGAGAAGAATTTTCTGGTTTGTGGACAGGGTTCAGGGCTGCAAGTTTAGTCACTATCTTGCTGGTTGTGTCGCACCCATTCAGCGCATGGAATGCGAGGAGACACTTTGTAAACTCGTCTCCAAGCGCTATGCAGATACGGTGAAGTGGCCATGTTGATTTCTTTACACTCCTGAGATGCGAACAAACCAGATAGGCCGAGATCTTTCCAACTGTACTGTGGTATAACAGACACACAAAGACATCTGTGATGATAGCGGTATTGATGTATAGGTCATGAACGGTGACATAAAATATCTTGCAATGGAAACATCGCCCTGTCATTAGCTTCCTCATGCGTGCAGTTAAACTGACGGAATGGAGAAGCACACCCGGCTGCCAACCCTCCAAGATCGATATTACCACCCCACCGTATCTGCATGCTATTGGGAGATGAGCTTACCAAGCGTCCCCCGGCTCTCCATGCAATGAGTAGACACGACACAATCGGCAAGATAGTGACTAAACTTGCAGCCCCGAACGCTTCCCGCAAAACCAGAACATTCTTCTCAGATCAAGAATTTTGACAGTCCACAGATAACAGAAATGAGAATACAATATAGCGGAAACATTCTTGGTCAAGTGCCTCAAACCATTAACAGTCCTGAAGACATTTCACGACCTGCAAATCCATCCAAGACACAGGTGTGTGCTTTCCACTTGCGCAACCGTGAAGCCAAAGGTCATCTTAAAGAAACCTGGTCTGGAACACCCCTGGAGCACTGTGATTATCCTGTCTTCCTATAGGAGTTACCTTGGACCGCATTCTCTAAGACCCACATCAAGAAGACAAAGAGTAAAGCATGTTCACGCAATAATATCTTGAACAAACTCACTTGCACAAGATGGGATGCTCGCCCACATACCCTAAGATAGACGGTACTTGCCCTGTGCTATTCATGTGCAGAGCAACCCATGCCCTGATCAACCCATGCCAAGAAGCTTGATCCAGCGTTAAATGCCTCCTGCCGGCTTATCACAGGATGTCTTCGCCCAACTCCAACGGACAACTTATACATCCTAGCAGGAATTGCTCCACCAGACATCCGCCGTAGTGTAGCGAGCAGGCAAGAGCGTAGCTACCAATATCTAATGTGAAGCACCCTATGTCCGGAGAGAGACCAGTTGCTAACCCTTATCCAGAGTCACCAAAGTCCGATGTATGGAAAAGGTCTCTAAGGAGTTTAAGAGTTCATCACGTCGTTTGATCACTCTTCACTGGTTGCCTGTTAAGGAACGTATCACCTATAAAATCCTTCTTTATGTGTATAAGTCTCTTCATGGCTCAATCATACCTTAATGATGGTCTATAAAATGTGTTGCATAGTGATTTTGCTGTTACAAGACAAAGGCTACGGTCTTCTTCTGATGTTACGCGGCTTGTTATTCCTCGAACCAAGCGTAGATTTGGTGACAGATCATTCAACGTAATTGGTCCTATAGGCTCTGGGACCAGCTTTCTGTTAACATTAGAGAGGCACCTTCGATCAGTGTCTTTAAGCGGCTCCTGAGACATACCTATTTCCTGACAATTATTCGTATTTTTCTTATTTTTTAGAGTAACGACATCTGCATGCTTAAGTTTGCACCCATCATTGCCAAATAAATACCAATTTTGCTTGTATAAATAGCACAAATGGTCGAAAGCTCTTGATTTTGGAGATTTGCTTACAAATAACGTTATAAATAAGCTCTCAGTTATGACGTCACTATGACGTCATATTGTTAAAACTTGATATGTTTATGCTTTATTTGAAGAAAGGACATGTAGCTACCCATTGATGCCAAACAAGATGACATTTGTCCCTTAATTACGAAAAAATCAGTGGGGGTGGTAACCTCCCCCCTTGGTCGTGAACGTAGTAGAAAACCTTGGTTGGACGAGGGTTAAAGATAATCCACTAGAATAACAAAGGGTATGAATATTAATTAATTTAAATAATAATAAGAGCTCATTATAACCTAATGAATAATTAAATTTCCCCCTAAGTATCATTTTAAAGTTATAAGAAGGGTTCCTTTACTCGTCCTTGAGATTGTCATTTCAAAACCCGAACTCAGATCATATACTCGCATGAATGTGTGTCCTTGCAGGATAGCTATATGATCAAGTATTACAAGTACTACAAATGCAAGGCAGGTGGTTGTTGCAAAACCCTATTACTGAATGATCACTGCCTGATATAACTGGACTCAGTTACTTTATGAACACTGCCTGATATACCTGGACTCAGTTACGTTATGAACACTGCCTGATATACCTGGACTCAATTACGTTATGAACATTAAATTCGGCTAAAATCAGGCTTTTGCCCATGATAGACTTTATGGCACATATTCTAGATTGTTCCTTGGGTTCATATTAGCTTAGAACAGTTAAGATATTCTTGGTTGATATAATTGTTATATTAATTAGTAGAGGCCTGGCTTGGCTAAATCACGTAATGCATACACATAAGAGGATAACCCATCTGTTACAAATGATACATGGCAGTATATGTAATCTCGAAACGTTGGGTGTTTTTTATGTCTTTGTAAATAAACGTATCCCCACTTTGGATGTTGTGTGTGCAAAATAAATAGTTTTTAAAAGTATGTAGTTAGTCGTATCCTAATAGTATAGTCTATTTATAATGGCCATTTTTATGGTGTTTTTTACTTTTCAATAGCCATATGGGCGCCATTTTGAATTTGTATTAATATTATAAATAATAGATAACTTTATATGGTCATTGAGACATTTCTACTTACCTCACGGACATGCTGGATTAGATTTATGGCGAATACGAACCAATATATTGCGATTTTTGTAGATTTTCAATGTTTTGGCTGCCATTTTGGCCTTCATCTTGGATTTGAAATATGTAAACAATATTAAAATACCATTTTAAAATGATTTGTGTGCTGCTTTTATCTTAACATACCATTGTATTAAAAATCAATTATATTTAAAGCGATCTTAAGATTTCTGGTGGCCATTCTGAAATTTTGCAAAAATCAGGCCTTTCGACCAGGATATAAATTTTGGCACACATTCCAAGTTGTTCCTGGGGTTCGAATTAGTCTAGAACAGTTGTGCATACATATCTTAGCCAGCTCTAGACTATACATACACACACACACACACACATACATACATACACACACACACCACGCGCGCAACATGCATGAAAATAAACCCAGCACCATCACACAGGGTCATTGTGAAAAATAATATAAATGGTGATAATTACAATAATTATATTTAATCAATTCGTTTTATCTTCTTACCAACCAGACGGAGAAACGAACAAAGCTAATGCCACATTATGGAATAAGAGCATTGCGGTCACCAGCAACCCAAGTGTTTCTATTGTACATTTTAATTTTAATATTTACTAGGTGATTTTATTCATCAACTATGTCGGGCCTACGTGCGTCAGCGTCTCGCCCTGTAAACATCTGACACGGTTTCACTTTTAATTGTTATTTTTATCACATTGTTCGGGACATTTTCCTCTTGGTTTTTGTTGTTGCTGTCAATTGCCAGGGAAATCCCCTGTTGATGTAAAATGGCGTACATCCTTGAGCAGTCAAGGTATTATTTGCATATCGAATCAACGATAATATTCGCCTTATTGAAAAGTGAAAGCGGAAGTACAGTACACACAGTAAATACGTACATGCAGCGAGGCTGTTTACAATTTTAAGTGGAGGAGGTGGTGAACTTCTGTTCTACGGTGGATATTATGCTCATGTATGACTTCTCTAAATGTACCCTCAAAAACAAAACAAAAACAAAGAAGCATTTTTTTTTTTTTGCAGTAGTTGGCGCGCATTTAGATTTTTGAGCCACATAGTACCGTATTTCATTTTTTCATTTTTTGAACTTTAAAATGGATTTTTAAATAAACAAATATGCCTCAGAGATAGAAAATTTCATTTGTTTTTAATATAAGGGATCCCGCGAATTGGGTACTTTTGTTTTATAAACTAATGATGTTCCAGTAAAATATTTCCTTGTAACTGGTTTGACCTAGTGCTTGGTGTGAGCCATTTCAGGTGAAATCCTTTTTACAAATAAATAAAATTTAGGGAAAAAAATCAAATAATAAAATTTAAATTTAAAAAAAATTACGCGCATTTCGGTTTTTGGACTACCTACTGCAAAAAAGGTTTTTTTGTGTGTGTAAGCAAGTAAACAAACCAAAAACTAAAGTATTTTGATTTGATTTTGCTACCTCAAACGATTAATTTGTGAGACTGTTTAAAATACACTATAGAAAGTCGTTATGATTTTCCCATCCCCAGGGGTTTATTGGGTACCCATCGGGACCAATTTTTCAGTGAAAATATACCGATAACGGGACCATCTTTTGGTGACATTAAGTACATTATATAGTTTTCAGTGAAAATATACCCCTACATTGCAAAAACAGTGCTTACAAAAGTGATGCAAATTACTGCTTAGGTATTAAACATGTCAGATCTCTAAACAGTTTGTGACCCACTCCTGAATATGATATTAATTTTGTATATATTAATTAAATCATGTTAAATTAATCATATAGATTATGAGTGCGGAGAACTGGAAAATATTAATAATATAAAACTAGAGTTGTGCAATAAGCATGACTTATCTGATTGACCTAGTTCTAATCGGACTAGTGTGTGGAAACTTCCTGAGTAAAAACATGTTCGCACAGTGCGTTATCATCTTCATTCTAAAAACTGTACAGAGGTTCTTTGTTTACATTCAGGAAGCAAGACTTCACATCTGTCAATAAACAAAAGACTATGTCAAAACACATCAGGTGCAGGATGTGGATTTCCTTCGAACATGTTTCAGCGAACTAAAAGGATTGCGACATTTCAGCTTGAAGCATGTTTATTTATTTATTTATTTAGTGAAATCTTTAACGAGGGTAAGCCCACATCAGTACACGCACTGCTTTGCAGAGGGGCCCTCGATACAAGGTAAAACATATTTAAAATACATAGATATAGGCCATGATGCAAAAGCGAAAAAGATGCTTGGATAAGGACAAGGGTGGCGCACCCCTGGGAAGTACATAATTCTTCCGAAATAATTTTCCTAAATTATAGAAATCATTCTACGCGTTGTTCTCACTTCTAGTATGTGCACATTCCTGAGTAAAAGTGAATTAAAATGTCATCTCAATTATTATGCCCTGAATATCAGCGACTAATGGCCGTACAGCATGATTCATTGACTCCAGCAAATAATGGGGGGCCTATTGATAAGTAAATTCCCTCGGTAATGTAGAAACCAACACTTCACAGATTCCTTTTTTCATCAGGAACTTGCAGAGCAATTGTTATTATCAATGCAACTGAAAAGAATTGCAGTGTTATACAATCACCCCGATTTAATTAAGCCTATATTTCATGACGTGGAACCAAATCCCTTTCCTCTCTCACGAATAAATAAAGTTGAAGGTTCTACTGTGTGTTCAATTTTCTTTGACCCTTATTTCATCCTTTATTCGAAGGGAAACGAAGGTGAACAAAGCTTCATGAGAAAAAAATTGTTTGGTAAACTTGACGTAACATCTTTGTGCAGAAAAACCCCCCCGGTTTAAAAAAAAAAAAACTTTTGCCGCGGTAACCCCATTTCTATGCAATTTTATTCGTTATAGGCAGAAATCGAAACTCATTCACCTATATGAATGCAGGTGAACCGGTGCCGAACAAACTTTAATTGATAGAAAAGATGTCTATATTAATATGATTTAAGTTATGGTGTTGTTCTGCACCAAGACATTAGGTCATAGCTTGCCAAGCAATTTCGTTCATGATTTTTGCTCCATGTCGTTTCTTTTTGAATAACTGATGAAATATCGATCAAACTTATTACACGCCCACAATAAGTTTTGAGTTTTTATTTTCTTCGTGAATGAGGCTGTAGCGCAATCTAAACCAGGCGGTGAGAACAATTCAAAAGCTTTTAACGTCATGACAATAACATTGGCTTTGCAGTCCCAGAGAATCTGAAGTCGTTGTCTTATCATCCTATTCAAAGAGCGGATTTACGTACAATAGTCACCATATTTGCCGGAGTCATGGAAAAAGTGTTTACAACCCTTGGTCCTGATATTTAGAGAAAAAAGGAAATGACATTTAATTCTTTTCAAGAAATGTGCACATACTAGAAGTGAGAACACGCGTAGAACTGATTTTGATATTTGAGCACAATTATTTTTAGCAAAATTATGTACTTGTTAGGGTGCGTCACCTTTGTAAACGCTATGAAATCTGCCCGCTACCTAATAGACCTATATATATTGACGGTTCCAAGTAATGACGTCCCCCCCCCGCCGACAAAGGTACATTTTTTTCATGGAAATTGAGGCTCTTGTCTAACTGTTACATAAATGTAAATGTACACTGCATGTTTTCACATTCATATGCAAAAAAAAAATCACCAAAGTTAACCTTCTCCCTGAAATGTCGTCATTTATTAAATTTGATGAACGAATAAAAATGCAACGTTCGTTCTTTTGGGAATATGGGAACATTCTACACTGTGTACTATGGAAACTGACAGTTTTGCCTGACATGTGAAGCTTTATAACTCCATTGACGTAATTCTAGCATGTTGTACTCATTTTGGTAAGAAATGACGATGCTACATTGGTACCAAAATCAAGTGTCTGTGGTATTATTGTGTTGTACTATACATGGCCGGTAGTTCTCTCCGTGATTTTCTCTATTGTAAAATCCAATACACTAAAGTTCCATTTTTAATTCGTCATCAAATTTATAATGACCATCCTGTCAGGGGATGTTAACTTTTTGTGTGATTTTTTTTGGTGCAAATTAATGTGAACATTACATTGGGGGGGGGTGGGGGCGTTACATTTACATTTTTTGTAACAAGTTATAGAGCCTAACTTTCCCAGAAAATTGTACCATTTTCAGGGGGACTTCTTAATTTTGACCTGTATATCATTTTCAATTACATACAAATTACAATAACTGGCACAAGACTAATTAATCTACACAGATGCACTAATAATATGTCAAATATATAAAGCTTGAATAAAGCATAAACTAAACATCCATATTTAAATGTGTTCTTTGACCCCCTTCTTAAAGTACTGGCGATTTGGCAAGATTTTTATGTATGATGTTGTTTATTCCAAGATCTGGCACTAATAGTACTTGAACTTGTTGCATCGTGGAAGTTTTCTCAAGGACAAATTCTGTTGCAGAGTCATTTTTTTTTGCCTTGCAGTTGTAACAAGAGATTGCACCGAGTGTCGATCTCCGCAACGAAGGTTGAAGAACGTGCAATAAACGTTTGATTTAAAATCTTATTTTAATTCATATATTCTGGAAAATTGCTAGATATCGATCGTCAGAACTGCACAAAATTTTGTTGCTTTGAAAAACAAGTTAACATTAAAGTACCAGCAGGACTTTTTCTGTACGGTGACGACTCTAAACTAGGTCAACTTTATACGCAATATGTAATACCCAGCTGCAGTTTATCCGTCGCAGTATTTCTCTAAGATTACAATGTAATCGGCCGGTCTCAAAGCAAAGGACCTTTGCGACACGCGAAACTACGACTTTACCAGCAAGAGAACTTTATATGAACTTTAATGATTAGTGGTAGCTTGTTTGGTTTATAATATAGGTAATAAATAATAATGTTGCATTGGTTCAATTGTGTATTTCGTGATTGATGAGTGATCGATTTCATTATGATTAAAATCATTATTTTGAATTTACATCTTGGTCACGTCAATCTTCTTAAAAATAGTCATTATGTTTTTTTGTTTTATGAACCACGGGAGGTTTGCTTTTTCTGACCATGGGTACGGCCGTAACGATTGCCGTCAATGTCTAAACACTTGAAGTAAAATGGCCTAAATGTTTTCGATTTTAAACTGTTCAGATATATTTAGATATTAAACCATGATTCAAAATGTTTATAACGTGGTGGCAAAATCGTGTTGTAGAAAAGTCTTAACACAGTTTTTTGCAGTGTAACTTGACCAATTTGCAGTGAAATTAACCCCCTCGAGTCCTGATCTCAATACATGATAATCAATAGAGTGCCTGGGTATGTCTTTCGTCCATCTATTTCATAGTTATTACTGTAACCCTTTGTTTCAAGGCCACTACAATCCCACGCTATGCGTTTAGCAGTGTACTTCAATCTCAGCTCCATCACCATTATTGTTTTGTTTTATTTATCATGCATAATTATATCTATATTCTGACTAGTTGATGTTGTAGATGAAATAATTTGATTGATGTTATTGATTTAATAAGGGACAATCCAATACTCAACTGGCGGGCGTTTTTCCCGGTTCAAAACCAGGCTTCCGCGCGTTCAAATAATGTCATTGCGTTTGTTGCTGATTTCTTAATCGGATTAAAGGATTAAGAAGATTGAGCGGATTAAATAAACCGCCGGAACCGGTAAACGCCCGCCGGTTGAATAATGATTTGATCCCTAAGAATACATTTTAAAAATAGCCAATATGCACGAAATTGACACTAATGTCTACTGCAAGAAAATTACACACGAGGGGTTTATTTTGCTGATATGTTTACAGGGGCATTTCGTGATCCCCAGCCTCTCCCCGACTTACCTAAAAAGCTGAGATTTTTATATCATCTGAAAACCTAGCCTTAAATAGTAAGCCCGGTAATTACCAAACCTTAAAAAAAAACTTGAAATTCGAGTCGTATCTGGTAAGAAATCGGCATTTTGTATTTTTCTGTCCTAAACGGACCGAACTTATAGTCCAGTAGTCCCTATGACCGTGGGAATGCGAAGCATTATTGCTTCTAACAACAAAACCGCAAGTCCGGGATCTCCTAAAAATTGTGAATAAGCCTTTTCTCAAGGATATCTAGATGAAAAATGAATAAAACAGAATGTTGCTAGGAAGCACGAAATTGCACCTTTAAGTTAAATTTCCTATTTGTTATCATTGAACCATCCACAATCACCACTGAATTTGATACCCCTGCAGGACGACTAGACCTTGATTATTGTGAATTTTATACCCCTACAGGTTGTCCCGCATTTGTAGCCGCTAGTCCCGACAGGGTACCCGACCAAATCCAAGAAACCCTCCGCCCCCCCCCCCGAAGAAAATCCACTACTTTTTCCGCATTTTAAAGAGGACTCCGAAGAAAGGCCAAACGGTTCAGGTTCTCCTGAGGAAAACTTTTCAGATAGTACCAATTTCGTCGAAAATTTATTCCCTCTCTTCTTAATTCAGTATGCAGTACTTTTGAAGACTAAAGGTGAGTTCATACGACATCGACAGACGTCAGACGCTAGCCTTTCGAACATGCTTTTACGCAACGCGAATATGTTCATGCATTTGGCGCGGCGCGGCTCCCCGCGGCGCGCAAAGCATTTTCGAAAGACTAGCGTCGTCCGACTGCCTGCCGATGAAGTAAGAAACCACCATTTAACAGATCATTCCCTATGAACAGATTCATCCCCTGAAGTGGCAACGCATCCTTCCATGCAATGTGTTGGAATAAATCTTCGACACAATGGAGAATGGAGTTCCCCATCACTGGTTGGAATTAAGGGGCAAAGATATGA
>JAMKCH010013134.1:0-26703 GCA_023653785.1 Ophioderma brevispina
GAGCGGGGTTGCTATATACGATATTGTGCGCAACAGGGTGAGGAGAAGATTTTCGTAAGTTTCAGCACCATATTTGTGGTTCATTCGAAAAATATATTTGTGCATTCAACTCAGTCAAACGTTTTTTCAGAAGAGAATGAGAAACCAGCAAAGCTTTTCAATGGTACTGGGCTCGAGAGTGAGGATCGGGACTGTGTCCTCTGGTTCCAATTGTGAAGTGGCTTTTTAAAAGATTTTAAAAAGCTTTTAAACTATACCACAAACTTCAGAAAATGGAGAAATTAAATTTCATAAATAATTGTGGTCCTGCAAAACTGGAGTGTAAACTTCAACAACCACGGATGTTAATTTTAACACTCTTTTGGGATCAATAAGGGACCGCACCACTGTGTTAGCTTTTTACACCTTTCGATGTTAATACCACCATGTTATCTTAATAGGGTTTCCCAGTTCATAATTTCGCACTTGTGTAATTGAGTTTAATTAAACAGACAGTAGGAGTTCGTCCTATAAATGTGAATCGCGAGAAACGCAAAATCGATTTAATTCTATTCTTCAGTACTGTATGTTTCATTTTTTTGTGTCATTTATTTCACTTGGTGTCGGGGATATTTCGTTAATCCTTTGACAAATTCGTCCCGCGTGGCCGATGACTCTGAAATAGAAAAAGCAATTTAGTCTTTTATAATTGATTTTAGAAATCTTGTTCTTTCCTATTTCGTCGGGTGATCATTAAATTGAAATAAAGTGTTTATTCCATGATCAGTTCTCGCGTGATCAGGCCAATTTCTAATTAAAAGTGCAAGTGGTGTGACCAGCGGGGGAAGGGGCGAGCACCCCCTGCTCAGACCTCCCTGCCCTCCCCGGCCCCCTCCCCGCCATCCCCTCCAAACGAGCTGACCTTTTGTACAGTGTTTGAGCAGGATCCAATTCGCCCCCTCGAAAATGGCCTCGCACCCTCACAAACCCTTCGCCCCCCCCCCCCCATTTGCAAAGATCTTGTTACTCCACTGTAAAAGGCTTGTTAAAAAGCCTAGGCCTCCGTCCAAAGAAGGGGTGCGGGTGGGGGTTGCACTATGCTTATTTAAATTAGACGTTTTATATGGTGGGCTAAAGGGTATACGAGTTTCCGCCATTGGTTAAACGGGGGGGTTAAGCCAAAAGTGTTCAAAAATCGTAAAATTCAAAAGTAAAAAGTTCAAACAAAGATAAACATACATATTTTTATATCGAATTGACAATGTTAATCCTTTATTTTACAAATTGGTAAATTCCCTTTATTTGCGTAATTTCAGGCGAAGAGGCTCAAACAGCTCAGCCCGTTTGGGGGGGGGGGGTGGTTAGCAAGTTTTTAAATACATGGACTAAAAAAAAACATTTCAGAACCATCCCAAAAAGAACCATATATAATGTTGAAACATAGGCCTAACCCCGTGACTAATTGACAGAGACGATAATTAAATCAAAAAAACGACAAAGTAGTGCTTTTTAATACGCTTCGTTTATTGATGACTAATTCCGACGATCATTGGACGAAAATCATGACACAATGTTGCAATCACTGACACCAAATGGACATAAGTTACCGAACAATTAAATTGGTGTTGCGTTTCTCGCGCTGCGCATTTTTAGGACAACTCATGTCTGTTTTAAATTAGTGCGAAATTACCTGGAAAACCTATATTAACACAAATTTTGGTGTTACAATGTCTCTCTCTAAATTTCTTATATTAAAATTTACTCTAATTTATTTCCATTAGGACAAATCCAAGTTTAAGATTAAAAATTTAATCAAAATAGATTGAAATATAAATCTAATAGTTAAAATTTTAATCTAAATTCAGATTTTTCCCCTTTTGATCTAAGAAATTTAAGAGAGTAGATATGTACATTTTTTGCACCACATGTCGGTGTTATTATGTTTTTTAACACTGCCCGTGTAATTGATAATACTAGTGTTAATTTTAACACCCTCCTGGAATCAATACGCAACCGCACTCTTTGGTGTTAATTAACACCAAACTTTGGTGTTAACATTTATATTTGTAACGGTAGACATTTTAGTAGAATTTTTTAGTAGAAAATGTTTAATTTTTTATTGTTTGCTTCTATTGTAACTGCTTACCTCTAACATTTCATAAGCAGATCACCAAAATGCATAATTAAAATTGTGCAGCAATACCGAGTGGTGTTAAATCCTAAATTTCAACACCAGAAATTAACACCGACAAGCTTGACACCGACGTGGTGTTACAATTTTAACACCCCAGTTTTTGCAGTTTATGTATGCGCGTATAAGCACGTACGACTGGATGAATGAATGAAAGAATGAATGAATGAATGGATGGATGGATGGATGGATGGATGGATGGATGGGTGGATGGGTGGGTGGGTGGATGGATGGATGGATGGATGGATGGACGGACGGACGGACGGACGGGCGGGGCGGGCTGACGGACGGACGACCGGACAGACGATATGTTTTTTTAAATCCCATGTTAAAATGACGTAGGCCTACACTGCAAAAACTGGGGTGTTAAAATTTTAACACCAAGTCGGTGTCAATCTTGTTGGTGTTAGTTTCTGGTGTTGAAATTTAGTATTTAACACCGCTCGGTGTTGCTGCATACTTTTAATTATGGATGTTGGTGTTCTGTTTATGATTTGTTAGAGGCAAGCAGTTATAATAGAAGCACAAAATAACAAAATCAAGCATTTCTACTAAAATATCACACCTTACAAATATAAATGTTAACACCAAAGTTTGGTGTTAATTAACACCAGAGGGAGTGGTCCCGTATTGACTCCAGGATAGTGTTAAATTACACTAGTAGTGTCAATTTGACACCCGGCAGTGTTAAAAAATGATTAACACCATATGTGGTGTAAAATTAACACCAAGCAGTGTCATAGCATATATTGTAACACCAAAATTGGTGTTAATATAACACTAACATGGTGTAATCTAATCCGTATTGACTCCAGGATGGTGTTAAAATTAACACCCATGGTGTTAAAGTTAACACTCCAGTTTTTGCAGTGTACACGGTACAACTATTAGCAGGTCTATTGAACAACTTCATTCCTTATGTGTTTTTCAGCTTTAAACTGGAATCGTTATGGCAGCAGCATTAAGTAAATTTTGTAGTTGTCTTCTTATCTTGTTTTACCTGCTCTCACATCATGTATCAAGTTCACCGGTAAGGGATATTTACGAATTTTGTTAAAATTCACACATCGTTTAGAAGATAAATCTACTTGACATATTTGCTCTGCGTGGTACAACGCCACACTTCTAACTATTTTACTACCGTAACATTATTAACCTAAACACTACAAGTAAATTAATATTTACACAAGAAATATTTGATATGCATACCAAAATGTAAAAAATGTAAGCTTTAGAAGTCATTTATAAATTTATACCTCTTATTTTGTTAGAATGTGAATGGAACTACGGATAGTTATGAAATCTTCCACTATCAACACACCACTCCTGTTGCACAGACATCCGATATGTACCCCGTACTTTTGTATTATTAGTACCGCGATTAAACCCACACAGCATGCACGATGTCAGCAAAAATAAAAATTGACATATATACAAGAATAATAATAATAAGATGATAAAAGCAATAGAAAACAATAAGAAACATGTCTTTTTAAAGTGCCCCATAACTTCGCAATTACGTTTCCTATGAAGCACGTGGGTTTCAGCATGCAACCTAACCTTTCATGGTTTAAGGATAACATCACGATGAAAAACCAAGTTTGATCCTTTACGCTCTGCAGGCCATGGAAGTCGTTTGAGATTCATATTTTTTTTCAAATATTTTCAACATCATATCATAATCACATTTGGAATCAGCATGAATCCAAACAAGGAATTCATTCAGAAATGAGTCCAAACAAGATTTGTCTTAGGTCAGTAGTTTTTGAGATGGCTCACTAAAATCGGTGACGAGGATGATTGACGCCTTTTTTTCCAATTCCTTCTTACCCATTGATCCGTTTTTTAGCTTGTGTTTTTTGTTTTGTTTTGCTGTCACCCATTGACCCCTTTACAAATAATCTTTTAACATAGTTTAGAAAAATACTTACTGAATGACCACATTTTGGACATTGATTTCTTGACATGTTTGTCTTCAAATGTACTATTGAGTATATGAGTATATGGTAATTTTGCAAAAGTTTTATCCATTCTCTCTGACCCTCCTTTTGGTCTTCTTACGGAAATAGCTCCTCTTGGGTAGATCTTTGGTGTAATTCATGCAGGATGAAAGAAATCAATCAATGGTCGTTGAATTTCGTCTTTGATCACTCTTATTCGTTCAAAGGCATGCCTATTTCGTTCGAACTGCTATGGTTTCTTTTATTCGGTAATCAATTGCGTCTTTGGTCAAATGAATTAATACTTTGATCAAACATTGGCAGGCTGGAGATGGTCGCAGCCCCCATCGACGCATATTGCTGTTGAAATGACCGACTCCTGTGCGAATCCTGTTCAAGGTGTCCCATTCCTTGCGTGGACGATTGCTACCAGGTGGGATTTCTGTCATGGTTGTGATAGTGAATTGGTTTGGTCTTGGGGTATCTAGCCAGACAGTGTTCCATGTCTCTAAGATGTTGAATGGGAAGCTGGAGAGTTTAGCAGCGTGTCGACAGAAAGGTCGACGAGAGCGCAGTCTCTGTCTGCCGAGCTGGTGTATTTCTTTGAGAGTGTTATGCAACAGGTGCTTGTTGTCCAACAGAGCCTTATACCAGGTAATGTGTGTGTGATATTCTCTCCGAAGCACTGCAGGTGCAATGCCTGAAAGCACTCGTAGGAACTCAGATGGAGTGGGACTAAGGCAGCCAGTAATGGTTCTCATGGTCTCGTTAGGTACTGTGTCAAGCTTTTTTGTGTGAGAGCTATTGCACCATGCTGGGGCGGCATATTCAGCAGCGCTGTAGACCAGAGCCAGGGCGGTGGTGCGTAGAGTGGATGGGCCAACAAGGCGGCACAGGAGGTTATTCCTCGAAGATACCTTTGCACATATTGACTCGAGATGCTGCCGAATAGTAAGCTGCCGACCAAGCTTCACTCCCAGATAAGTTGGTGTAGGATTGTATGGCAGAGGCACTCCATTGAGGTTGATTTCAGGCTGGCGATGAGCCTCTTTGGTGTTAAATGGAAGGCAGTAGCGATGGTCTTGCATGGCTTCACTCAGCTTGAGTCTTCAGGTCTTGAGATATGCTGCAAGTAGGGTCATGTCTGCAGTAGGTGTACTTTCAACTTCAGTCAAGCTCCTGTCCGAGTGAAGAAGGGCAAGATCGTCGGCGTACGTACCCATGTTGTCTAGATGTTGTTTGAGGTAAATCGCTGATATACAAGTTAAAGAACATGGGAGCCAGCACTGATCCTTGTGGGACTCCGTTCCTCAGACGTCGCAGTCGACTGCTCTGCCCATCACTGATGGTATAAAGAACAAAGTTACGGTTTGGTCCGGGATGGTCTTGAAAAGCTTGCGTGTCAAGCCCTAGTGCCTCACGGTGTCATATGCTGCAGTAAAGTCTAGCAAGATGACGCCTGCCTTACGACACTTTTCAAAGCTCTCCTCAATATCATTTGTGAGTTTTACAATCTGATGGCCAGTGGTCCAGCCACGGTTAAAATCCTGGTTATTCGTCAGGCAGATGGGATTCGACTCTCAGACTCGATCATTTTCTTTTAGGCCTTATTTTGCAGAAAACTCACTAGAATTTGTTTAAATGTGTAGAGCTTTTAAGCTAAAGCTAATAAGTTAAAACTTATTAACTTATTAAAGTTACCCAATGATAAAAATGACGATGACAAGGTATATTTTTTTCAGCACTTGGATGAAAGTTCAACAAGCCTTGAATTTTCGATGTATAACAGATCCTCATCAGAAGCATTCCTGAGATCTTGTGCAGGAATGACCTCTTCTTGACCTCTGATGACGTTATGGTCTGAAGAGACCATTATACAAAAACGGCAGGTGAGGTCTCTGGTCACGGTTCAAGGATGGTCTTTTCTTTCTGATGTAGAGGGCCTCCCGTACCTGCCGAGGGTACTCCCTGTCCTCCCTGTCAAGAACTCTGGTGAATAGCTGAAAGCGACGGCGGAGGACCCGATTTTATCCCCGGATTGAATGAGAAATGACACCAACGACTGTAATTGCAGATAAGTAGGTCGTGAATGTATCCTAGATCGCTGAGTATTTCGTAAAGATCTGTGTTAGAAAGTGGGTTGAATTTCGCTCCAACGACGAAAGAAATACCTGTTATTGACATCATACCAGAGCAAGCTTATTGCTATCCTCAAGAACTAGGAATGGAACTTATCACCAGCTACGTATACGAAACTTTATCCCATGGAGTGTACCATTCCGCAGTTTTATGGCTTACCGAAGGTTCATAAAACGGCCCCCTTTGTCCGATTGTGTCCAGTATAAACTCTGTGACGTACGAAAGTGCAAAAATATCCTACGATGCACCAGCTTTGTTCATAAGTATTCCAGGAGACAGTGCCTTGGAGGTTGTAAAAACTGCTCCAGCTAACAACTCTGACTGGAAAACGCTTACTGACCTCACCGCAGACAGAAACTGCAGACCATCTTTTACAATTACTGGATCTTTGTCAAAGCACTATTTAGTATTTAGGGGACAATTTTTAACAATGTGATGGATGTGTTATGACAAGCCCCGTGAGTCCGGTAATCGCGAACATTTTTATGGAACACTTTGAAAAAGCTGCACTCATTTCATCCCCGATCAAAGCGAAAAGCTGGCTGCAATACGCCGATGACACATCTTACCGAGGTCTGGCGTAGACACATTCACGGATCATGTAATTAATTCACAGAACTCTCAATCAAATTTACTAGTGAACAGGAATAGGACGGATATCTCGCCTTTCTGGACATCTCATTTCTAGAAATCCGGACGGCTCTCTGGACATCTCCATTTATAGGACACCCACACGTAGCGGTATATTATAACTAATCCTCCGGAGAAGGAAACGGAAATTAACTTATGCATCTTGCCTTAGGCCGCTGTGGATATCACAAGTGGGCCTTTGAACTGGCCAAAGGAAATAAGAACAAATCCAGACAGCTATAACAATAATCAAGAACTGTAACCATGTGCAGAAAAGTGAATATCCATCTTCCCTTTGTGGACGGACAGTCTCAGAAACTCAGACGATTCAACAAGACGTATGGTGTTTACTAATGAGAATAAATCAAGGGTAACTAGGTAATAGACTCAAGGATCACAAATCCGAGGTCCCTAGTCGTGTTCCAACAGCAGTCAATGAATATTTCAGAGGTTCTTGCCACAACAGTGATTGGAAAAACACCGGAGTTCTTGACAGGGAGTACAGGGTGTACCTCTGGCAGGTACGGGAGACCCTCTACATCAGAAAGAAAAGAACATCACTGAACCGTGACCAGGCAACTGACTTGCCGTCTCTGAATAATGGTCTCTTCAGACCATAATGTCATCAGAGGTCAAGAAGATAAAACAAAACAAGATAAAACAAAAAAGTTCGTATAAGCTTCCCGTTCGCATATGTGTAAAAATCACATTTTACCACCTTTCTTTTTTGAAAGTTTCAACATTGTATTTTTAAATTGATAAAAAATGGAAAATTTTGTTGCGAAGTGGCCGAAGAGAAAGTGGTCTAAAGTTGCAATTAAAAGAAAGAAATTTCGCTTAGCGCATAACTTTTTTGACTAAATGCACAGCGCTTAGGGTTTTGAGCTAAATGAAGTTAAGACAATTTTTTGCCTAAAAAAGGCCTAAAAGAAAAAAAATATGAACGTTTATAGAAGAACAGTGGCGAATTTGTTTGAGCAAAAGTACTAATTTATTTGACCAAAGACCAAATGGATTTCTGAATAAGATAAACAACAACAATATCGAGTCATTAAATTCTAACATGATTTGTGTCAACAAACAGGGAAAAGGATTACAACCTTCAGCAGAACACCGACAACTGAATCAGATACAGTGCAGTCATCAACTTGGAAAGACTGGGTAATAGGGATTTCAGGTAATGGTCACCATTTTTGACATTTTTATTTCTCAGCTCATTTTGTGGTGGTAAAATGTCACCATTTGAATGTCAAATTTTCCTATAATAATTAACAGAATATTAGATCAATATATAAACGTTACCATAGTGTTTATCATCATGGCCCTTTTAGCAAATGAAATGTGTTTCTTTTTTGCCGAGCCTTTAAGGTGGGCCTTTATTGTCTGTTATTTACTCTCCGATAAAGAATTCGTATCTGTAAGTGAATTATGAAATGTTATGATTTCCCCTCAATTTTACTGATGATTTAATGTCTTGAGAGTACAATTAATGTGCACGTAAATGAGAGCTAGTGCCGACAAAAGTAGAATCGGAATTCCAAAGTTAGTTTTTGAGTCTGTGTTGTAACGTCAGGAGCACGTTAGCTCTGTACCGTACAATCCCAAATAACCGTATACAGCAATCCAATGTCATCCATTTCCCCCCATTTATTATTAACAGGCATTCTATTTATTATTAACAGGGCAATTTGTTATTCTTTGTCAAATTGTTTACGAGACTAAAAACAAAATATATAATTATTTCCTTCTACAGCAACATTGGCGATATGTACTGGTGTTTGCGCTATCATATGGGGCTGTCTTCGTTGGGTTTTTGCAGAGTTTTGTACAGATTACTTAATGCGGAAGCGACATTTCAAGTGTCTTCGTAGACTTCAGAGATTTCGAGCCCTTAAATACGAACGTAAGGAGCTGTCTTTTACTGGTTTTGCTTTATCAAAATGGATTTTTTTTGTAATAGACCGTATTCAATAGCCAGCCATGTTGGTGGACAAGATAGACACATTCCAGTACTACAATACATTCACCTGTCAATGATCCCTGTGCAATCGCTGAACAAGGATCGATTGGCAGCTTAATGTATTGTAGTCCTGGAATGTATGCATCTTGTCCACCAACATGTCTGATGGCTGACGTCATATTGAATACGGTCTATAAGAAAAAGTAGGTAAATGCGCTTAATTTAAGATATTATTCAAGTGCGGACTAATTGTGGAATAATTAAGCTTACGAAGTCTAAGTGTGGATATAGTACATGATTTAAAACAACAACGACAATAAACAAACAAGCAAAACAAAAACAATAAGCAAAACAAAGTAAAACAAAAATAAAACATAACAAAAACACATTTTTTGAATAATATTATGATTTCATCTTGTCCTTCCAACAGAGGAGACAATAAAGTTAGAAGTTACCAGAACATCGATAAATAATGTCAAGATTGGGGTAGAGTGTAAACATTTCCCCGACCCTTAGACGTAAAGTCACTTTTCATGTGGTCGACATGCACAAACTACGGCCCCTGGTAAAGCTTCAAGAAAGACACATACCTAATAAGACTTAACAACTCATTGGAAACAAACTGTAAACTGCAGAAAGCAATGGGTATAAGCTACGGATACAAAGCAGTCGAGCATTGCAATCCCGAAGGTAAGAACGTCAAACAGAACAATTTCCTTATTATATTTTGTTTACGGTCAATTATCTTCAATTTAACTTAATTTTGTGCCTATTCCGACCTTACCCTATTCTATTCAACCTAAAAGGATATTTTCATAGGTGGAATCATAGGATTAATTTGGGTTCTCTGTGCAGGCTAGGGTAAAGGGAGACAGTCATGCACTATTATCCATCTTGTTGGAAAGGAGTTAAAGATTTTAAGCCTTTATTTTCAAAAAGCCCTATTTGGTTATTATGCAAAATATATGATAATCAGCTCATGAATAATGAATTAGTTGGGACAAAAAACTTTAAAAACTCAGCCGCCGGTTGAGTGGCAGTCGTGGTGGTTGAATCGTGTTTCTTTGTTTAGAACGAAACCAGTTGTAGTTTGTTAATACCGAAGAACTCAGGAAGACAACCGGCGAGCAACGTCGCTGAGTTTGATGAAGCTACTTACAGGGCAGTCACCCGGGGGGGGGTGGGCGGGAGGGGGGGGTGGGTGTGAGGTGTGTGTGACCACCCCCCCCCCCATTTACAAATTCTGTCGGCAAAATGGTGACTTTGTCGGCGATTAGGGTATTAATGTCGGCGCAACTGGCGGGGGGGCCCACTCCCCATCGTTGTTGTTGTTTTGTCGGCTAGCAGGGAGAGGATGGCTGTCGTTGCAGCGGTGGACTAGATTCATAATTTCGAAGCGAGTGAAAAAAAAAAATTGGGTGTACCTGGCGGTACAGCGAGCGGAAAGTCTGAACTAATTACTTATATGGTCCATGGGACACCATTGGAGAAAATTTCGCATACGCTCATTTTACGAGTATAATCAACGAAAGCAAAAGGTGATTTTTAATCACCAATGCAGTGGAATTAGTGCACTGACCTAAATCTCTTCGAAAGTTACACCAATTCCAAAGACAAAGTCGTTCACGATGTATAAAATTCAGAACGTCACCTCAATGTAATGTATTATTTGGAGGTATTAAATATTAATATTAAGTAGATTGCTAATCCAAAATATGATCGATATCTGTATTATTTAATATCATTAAGATTCTCTGTAGATATATATATATATATATATCTATATATATATATATATATATAATGATTATTATATATACTATATATATATCTGTGGTGTGTGTGTGTGTGGTGTGTGTTTGTGTGTGTTGAGTGTGACGATTTCCTGACGGAGCGTAGAATAATAAGCAAACAGCGCTGTGATCTTGATGAAATGGCGCTCTATAAAAGCCAATATATTATTATTATTATTATTATATTATTATTAACACGGCAAAATGGGGGAAGGTCACGTTCAAATTGTAATTAAGTACATGTTCCCGTGTGATTAATTTCAGTTCCTAATCTTTGCTGGTGGCAGTCTACACTAAAGGATGTCTACAGAAAAAAAGAAAGGATGATTTACTTTCCCGGTTTACCTGACCAATTGAAAAAATCAGATGACCTTTTTACAGAACTTCGATTGATGAGCACATATCGTTCACTTCCTTCCTATGAAGAATTATTTCACCTCGAAGATTCAAAGCATAACGTCTATACCAACATACTATTGTTAGGGCGGGCTGGTACAGGAAAAACAACACTAATATCACGGATTGCTTACTTGTGGTCTGTGGAAGAAGAGCAGACGAGTATGGACGATGCACCAGCTACAGATGATCTTGACTCAGAGCCTTTACTGGTTGGAGAGACCTGCAAATCATCACGTAATAAGACCAACATTCGCTCTCTAGGTAAATTCGAATTGGTACTTCTACTTAAATTTCGAAAGTTTAAACCAGGAGTAGATCTTGTGCAGGCAATCAAAGATCAACTTGCGCAATTTGTCCAACAGAAAAAAATGGATGACCTTGCTGAGATAATACTGCAATTAGGAGATAAAGTTCTGTTCTTATTTGATGGATATGACGAAATATCAAACGAAACGCTAAATAACCCCATCCATATACTTTCCAATTCATTATTGAGCAATGCTTCGTTATTATATCATCAAGACCACATGCCAGAGAGAGCTTTTATTTTAGGCATAGACTGGACTTTAATTGCGTTGACGTAAATGTGTTGGGTTTTAATGACACAAATAGACAGCTCTATATGGAAAGGTTCTTTGGAATTACCACTTTGAACAAACTTGAAAAGAACCAACAGGCATCTGCCGAAGCTCTGTGCAAGACAATAAAAGAAACACACGTGCTTAATGTCCTAGCATATTCCCCCATTCTTCTTGCAATGATGTGCATTCTTTGGGAAGCAGATATGGCTTTACCTAACCACATGACTGGTTTGTATCGAAAAGCGGTGCACTTCCTTGGACATCACTGGAAGGATAAATGTTTGAAAGAAATCAGAGATGTGGCTCAGTGGACGAAAAATGTTATAAAGGAGCTTGGTCGTGTTGCTATGGAAGCTTTATTCCGGGGTGACTTGCACACCAAGGAGGACGAGTACGACATAGGGACATTAGAGGACGGATGTAATCTGGGATTAGTTTCTAAGGATACTGAAGTGGATGGAATCGGAATTATCGTACATGTCGAATTCCTTCACAAAACCTTTCAGGAATTCTGCGCCGCGACGTATTGGGCAAGTCTGGCAGACAATTTGGACGAATTAAAGTTACATTTGCTCAAAATTAATCACGACAATGTTGAAGAGCTGGAGTACTTGTTACGATTTTGTTGCGGATTATGTCCTAAAGTAGGACAAATCGTCTTTGAGTATATTGCGGATTTATTTTGTGCAGTTATAGCTGGTTATCTATCCAAGAAACACCAAATATTGTTTCAAGGGGATATTAAGAGTTATGGTATTGAGGGTAGATACTTTCCTGTTAGTCTTGGATATCAAATTGATCCCTGGAGATTACCTCTCATGCTACTCTTTGAAATGGAATGTCAACAAAAAGTTTCTTCCGAAGAATTGTATACAGCATTGACTAATTCCAATTCAAAATTATTTTCAACCTTAGCAGTACATTTATGCACAGCAGATAATGAATTAATTGGAGTACTAAATAGTCATATGAGGGAGAGCGAAGAAAAAACAAGATGGCTGTCATGTGTCAAAGAAATTTATGTATTTATGCACGATGTCGATTTGAATATGGACTCTGAAGCTATCAAGTTAGTAGGGCTCTTGAAACAGCTCAACACATTCGTTTTTTTATATTGTGAGTGTAGAACAAATGATGTACAATCACGGGTGATAAAGTTCAGGGATAGGAATAGCACAGCAACAAATATATTTGTAACACTGCGAAATTTCCAAAAAGAAAGGCTGGAACTACATGTGCCATACAACTGCAATTGTACTCCATTGATGGAAACAGTAGCAAGATTACAAACTATAGAAGATTTTTATTGTGAAAGCAGTTTTGACCCTACCGTTATGGCAAATTTTCTAAACCGACAAGTAAATCTGAAAACGCTTGAGTTAAACATTCATTCTGAAGTCAATCACGGCGAGTGGCTGGACAATCTTATTCATCAAAATAAGATCAAAGATCTGGAGAAGCTTACACTGTGTCATGGTTACATCAATTGCGAATCCCTAGCTGCATTCATGTATCAGAATAAATTGCTGAATATATTAACAATCAACAGGTGTATGAACGATGGTACATCCATTGTCAGCTATCAAGAAGGTTCAAGGCAAAGAAGCCCACCTTTAAACCTAAAGAAAATTAACGTGAACGGTTGCGCCAAAGAACTTGTAGTGGATCTCATTATTCGGAGGTGTGACATGAGCACACTGAAGGAGTTGGATATGGCGGGCACCAATATGACTGAATCTGATTGGATAAACTTGTTTGTCCGGATGAGTAGAATTGGCCATGAAAGGAGTAATTTTGTTCCCCACAGTGATAGCGCCCAGATGATTGAAGCTATACCTCATCTACCACTTCAAATATTGAGCTTATATGCATCTAATATTGGTGAAGCATTGATTTATCTAGTAGATGCACTTCTTTACACCAAAAAACTACAACAGGTTGATTTAAGGGGTTGTAATCTATTTCCTGAAAATATGAATGAGTTTATGGAAAGGCTGTGGAACCTTCCGTATCTTGAAGAAATATATCTGGACAAAAATGAAATCGGCAGTGGTATGGAAAACGTGCCCCATATACTTTCAGATAATTGTATTCCTGATAAGACCCAGACAGCGCATTCAACAAGTGGGGATGTTCTAACCTCGACATATACCATCAGTGATTCTTTGCAGCCATTAGATCACTATAGTCGTCAACTGAATGTAAAAATTCTACATCTCGGGGATTGCCATTTAACCGAGAGAAATTGTGATATGTTAGCACACGTTTTGAAAAATGCTCCACATTTGTATGACCTGGACCTGTCAAATAATAAATCGTTGGGCACATCTGTATATGAAATATTCCGTTACAACGAACAATATAATTCACTTTCAATATTGAATCTTGGATCGACCGAGCTTACAGACAAATGCATATCTAACCTACCCCTGCAAAAGTTACCAAATCTACGACAGCTTCTGCTCCGTGAAAATAGATTTGCCTCTGACGGGTTTGTTAAGATAGCTGAATCATTTGTTCACATACCTCTCCTGCAGGTACTGGATATGGGTGTTTATGATAGCGAGACTTTAGAAGTCGAAAAACGACGTATTAAAGTGTATGCACTTGCAGCCATATTTGAAAATCTTCCATATCTGAAACAATTGGAAGTTTTAAAATTGGATGTTCATTTACCTGAAGCAGAATGCTTTACACTGCCCATCATGAAGGTCAGTTGGAAATCTTGGGCCGTTCAAAGAGAAATGAGCACGACACTAGCTTGGAGTTCTGATGAAATGATACATCTAACATATCGTGGAATACCAAAAATAGTTCCGCCAAAAGCTCGAATACTCTGCTGCAGGATGCTAAATGAAGAACAAATTGCACAAGTTAGATATATTGTGGAGAGACTTACGAACATTTCTTAGTATTAGGTACCACGGACGGGACTTCATCCGGGCGTTATAAGGGTTTCCCAAAAGATAAGTTCCCCCCTAAAATTCGAGGACATTTTGTTGCAAAACTTCACTTAGAACTGGATGTTTAGAAAATTTCAAAAAGTTTTGAAGAGAGGAAACATTTGGCTCTCCCACAAACGTCGTTGCCTTTCAAAAACACTTTTGGCATCAACACACACTTCATTTTTCCAAAAATGATGTTGTCAGAAAAAGTGGCACTTTACCGTATTCAAAGGTCTAAGTCAAGAAAGTATCAATTTACAAGAACGGCTTCATTTCCTTCCTTTATAACCATTACGGTCTGAAGTAAATAAGCTTAAAACATGAACGCATACGCAAACAAAATGAACAAACAAGACAAATATGCAGACAACAAACAATGAGATGAGATTTGAGTAAGCAACACCACTCGAAATGTGAAGCAGATCGACACATCGACATAAAGGAGAACTGGCTCAAAGCGGTGGAATTATCCAGCGAGCATGGAACCACATTCATCAAAAGAACATCAGCAAATTGGTAAACAGCATGTGTAAACACTAAAATAATGTCATCAGTGCAGATGGAGGAAACATTGACTATTGAGTCTCACCCTGAATGGCAAAACAATTAAGCTTATTTTGATTTGAAACAGGCATTTCAAACATTACCTCTTTCTTTCATAACAAAGAGATGCAAAGAAAAAATGAGCATTTAAAGCTTACACACTCATTCTTTGTTTTACTGCATATTTGTCTTGTTTATTTGTTTGCCCATGCGTCAATATCTTATCTCAGATCGCAATGAAAACGGAAATGAAATCGTTCTTGTAAATGGTTAACTTCTTTAGACCTTGAATACGGTAAAGTGCCACTTTTTCTGACAACATCATTTTTGGAAGAAGGAAGGGTGTGTTGATGCCAAATGTGTTGTTTGAAAAGCAACGACTTTTGTGGCAGAGCCAAATAATTCCTCTCTTCAAAACTTTTTTAAAATTTTCCAATCATCCAGTTCTAAATGAAGTTATGCAACGAAATGTCCTTGGATTTTAGGGGGAACTTATTTTTTGGGAACCCTGTATCTTACAATGTGTTCATAGAACCCACCTTTGCATAAACCTTTCGCGATTATGCACTATTCACCAATCCATTTGCAGGTATATAATAAACCTCCCTGGGTGCCACTTGTATTCAAAGGTACATTAGATATGATGCGGGAACATGGACTTTCAAAATGCACCCTAAACAAGTATTTCCATCGACTAAAAACATACCCCAAACAAGTATTTTTCTCTGTTTTTGCTACACTAAAGAAATAATTTTGTCAGGTTTTGCTACCCTAAACAAGTAAGCAATGCATTGTGTCGACGTCGTCAATACCCTTTATTATCTTGCTTTACTTTACAATATTTTTGATCTTTTTGATCTCAGCTTAATTTGAGTATTACATACCCTAAACACGTACATCACAATTTCAAGGTTAAGAAAAAACATACGCTTTTTTCCACATTTTGCTGTTTTTGACACCCTAATCAATGTACGCGCGTACATCGCCTGTTGGAAAAAAGAGACCCTTTTTACGCGGTTTTTTTTTTGTTCACGCATCATATCCTCCTTGGAATACAAGTGCCCCCGGGTAAACGTCTAATATTGAGAAGCATTGATTTACCTAGAAGATGCACTGCTTTACATAAAGAAACTACAACAGTTTAATTTAAGATGCTGCAATTTATTTCCTGAAAATATCAATGTGTTCATGGAAAGGCCGTGGAACCTTATGTATTTTGAAGAAATATACCTTGACGAAATTAAATCGGCAGTGTTATATGGACAACGTGCCCCATAGACTTTCAGATAACACAGACAACGCATTCAACAAGTGGGGATCTTATAACTTCGACAAAATATGCCATCACTGATTCTTTACAGCCATTAGTTTACTACAGTCGTCACCTGAATATGAATGTCAGAGAATGCCATTCCATTTAACCAAGAAAAATTGTGATATGTTAGCACACGTTTTGAAAAATGCTCCACATTTGTATGACCTGGACCTGTCAAATAATAAACGTTGGGCACATCTGTATATGAAATATTCCGTTACAACGAACAATTTAATTCACATTCAATATTGAATCTGGGATCGACTGAGCTTACAGACATAGTTATGCTATGCTTCCCCTACAAAAGTTTCCAAATCTACGACAACTTTTACTCAAATGGAATAGATTTGGCTCTGATGGGTTCTTGGTGGTATTTGATGGTGGACATACGACGTATTGAAGCATATTAACTGCAGTTGCGGCCATATTTAAAAATATTCCATATCTAAAACAGTTGGAATGTTTAAATTTGGATATACATTAGATGAAACAAAAAGCTTTGAAATACTTCTCCTAAAGGCCATCTGGGAATAGTTGAGCTGAAACTGACTGCAAAAGGCTGCATAAATTTCGCAATTTATAGGTATCATTGAGTGACATTAATATAAATATAAGTACATTCCGTTGTGCATCGTATGTGCACGTATAAACCATATCTGTACCGAAGTTTTGGAGATAATATCACTTCCTGATGTTCAGCTTACATACAGTATCCTACAGTACGAACGGAAATATAATACACACCGACTATAAATAAACAGCGGCGGCGAACGATTTTATCGATTGTGTTTTGGTATGTCAATGAAAAAGTTCCCGTAGGACTTTTGAGCTTAAAATGATTTTCTTGCTGCTTTCAGGGGAAATGATGGGGTTCATCCAAATTTCAGACTACTCTTAGTGGCGGGGGACTGTAGTGCGCAGATCTCATGGATTGTGCCAACTCTGGATTAAAACTGTGTGAATTTGGTGTACAAAAGTTTTTTAAACTTTTGTATGCATGATAATAAAAATCGAATTTAGAGCACCAGGCTTTGCTAAACATACCAACATGGGGGCTAATCTATAGATGGACGTGACATCGACGGCCTTTGGCAGACACCAATAGAACTGCACAAAATCAGAGTTTAAAGCCCGGGGCTTTTCCAACTATACTAACATGGGGCTAATCCTATAGGACGATGGGTGCGGGACATGTGGACGTCACTTGCAGGCCAATTAGACATGCAGACAATCAGAATTTAGAGCCCAGGCTTTTCTAACTATACCAACATGGGGTATTCTAGATGATTGTGACATGTGACGTCACTTGGCAGACACTAATAGAACTGGAGCAATCAGAATTTAGAGCAGGGCTTTTCTAATATACTAACATGGGTTAATCGTATAGATGATGTGACATATGACGTCACTTGGCAGACACTAATAGAACTGGCAGACAAACAGAATTTAGAGCCCAGGCTTTTCTAACTATACTAACATGGGGGCTAATCCTATAGATGATGTGACATGTGACGTCACTTGGCAGACACCAATAGAACTGGCAGACAATCAGAATTTAGAGCCTGGGCTTTTCTAACTATACTAACATGGGGGCTAATCCTATAGATGATGTGACATGTGACGTCACTTGGCAGACACTAATAGAACTGGCAGGCAATCAGAATTTAGAGCCTGGGTTTTTTTAACTATACTAACATGGGTTAATCCTATAGACGATGTGACATGTTACGTCACTTGGCAGACACCAATAGAACTGTCAGACAATCAGAATTTAGAGCCCAGGCTTTTCTAACTATACTAACATGGGGGCTAATCCTATAGATGATGTGACATGTGATGTCACTTTGGCAGACACCAATAGAACTGGCACACAATCAGAGTTTAAAGCTCGAAGTCTGCAATAGTTTGCGAAACAAACTGGCCCAAGTTTAATTTCTTGTGAAACTGAAAGATAGAAGTCACATTTTGATTACCTAAATATATTTTGAAGATATTCAAGAATGTCATAATACATCGAAATTTGAGCATATTCATCCAATAATCGACAATTGAGTGAGATCTGTCGATCTTGCAGGCCATTCATACACTGATTATCATTGAATTAACTGATTACGAAGTAAAGGTCAGAGAGTTTTGTCACCATATTCAATAAAATGAATATATATGTAACTGAAACTGTGTAAATCCCATTAGAATGGGGCAAAATGGACCAGCCTAGAAAATCTATCATACTCGCTTCTTCACTAAATTCCTTCATTTTTCAGCATAGAAAGTAGAAAATATCAAGCTTATGAAAATATAAACTGCGTCACTGTTGGATGAACACGTCATGGTCAATTCAAATCTTGTGTTTCTTCACGCACTGAATATGCAACAGTCATTGATACTAAACTGTGTTCAAGGCTTTAAGAGAAATAACGCACACGTGTGAGCACCATTTCGAAAAAGTTCACCAAGCACAAATCTTGAGGTTATATATACATTGAATTGCATTGAATAATCAATGCTTCAGTGCTTTTCGATTAGTTGAGTGAGGGAATCGTTGAATTAACATAAGAATACCGCACTAGAACTAGCACGCTGCAAACAATCCATCGGCTTGCCTCGAATATCTATTAGACATTTTATCTCAGGTATAGGGATGTCTTAAAAACTCAACCACTGGTCTCCCCCCACTCGCTGGTTGCGCCTGGTTATTTTTAGTTGCAACTGGTTTCTATCGGCTGAACCACCATGAACCGCCTGTCAGCTATATAGCGGTTGAGTTGGTTTTTGAAGCCAACCCTAACAAGAAATAATCATTGACAGCAAAAAAATCTATGGTATAAATATCTAAACTATGTAACCAGGGAGTTACATTTAGCTGTAACAAAGTGAGGAAAACAACCTCGTAGTCACCGGCAACGTTCACGAACGATATTATTTTTAATTTAAAGGTGCAAAGAGAGATTTCGGGATATCCATATATTGTGTCACATGCACACAGAGAAAAGAATATGTAAAAAGGCCGAGGATATTGACACGATGATCGTGTCAATAGCCATTTAGGGGCGACGTTATTAACACGATGATCGTGTCAATAGCTATTTTTGGCGGTGTTATTTACACGATCATCGTGTCAATAGCCATTTCGGGCGACGTTATTGACACGATCGTGTCAATAGTCATTTCGGGCGAGGATATTGACACGATGATCGTGTGGTTGACCATATTGTCCCGGAGCATAAGTAATCTGGAGAAATGTTATAAGTCCAATTTTAGTGCACATGCTCCATGACCATATGGCAAATATGGTCCTGGAGCAGTATTTGATTTAGAATCAATATTTGCTCCAGGATCATATTTGCCATATGCACAGGCCTGGACCATTCATTTATGCTCCTGGACCATATGGCAAATGTGGTCCTGGACCATATTTTACATATATTTTCCAGATGTTCCAGGACCATATTCAAATATGCTCCTTTTTATTAATGCTCCAGGACCATATGGCAAATGTGGTCCTGGACCATATTTGACATATTTTTTCAGATTATTTATGCTCCAGGACCATATGGAGGGCAGAGCATATGGTCCTGGAGCATAATTTCGGGCCAAAATCTCATAGAAGCACACCTCACAGTACGCCTATCGGCTCCATAGCCATTCACTTTCTCACAACCGATCATCGTGTCAATAGCCATTTCGGGTGACGTTATTGACACGATCATCGTGTCAATAGACACTTCCGTGTAAAAAATACACTGTTACTCATAAAGTTGGAATAAAATATTTTTACCGCTTTTTATGAAATGATTCTTACAGTGTGGGTTATTTATGATATCTAGGGTGTATATCGCCACATTACTTGATTGATCAGTCTCTTCCAAACATATCACCATGAACTTAGTCCACAATTAACCCTTTAAGAAATGTGTCCTTTATAGCCTGAAAGGAATAGGAGGTATTTGAACAGCAGATTTAACAATTTGTTACAATTTTTTCACATCAATCAGTTTTACAGATAACACATAACCTGTAAGTCTCTGATACGCTAAATGTCGTCGTGCCGAGCAAGCTCGTGCGCGGAGTGCCCATCTCTCTTTCCTTAGCGTTTGGGCCAGACTCCTCCGTATTATTTTTGCTGTGGTGGATTCGCCACTCCTCCCGCACAGCGAGTCTGTTACTTTCCCAGCATTGAATAATGCTGGTATATACCCATTCATACACTTGGGTGGAGAGGAGTAATTGAGGTAAAGCGCCTTACTCAAGAGCACAACACGTTGGCTGCAGTGGAGCTCGAACCCACGACCTTTGGAGTGCGAGGCGAGTGCTCAATCCAATGGATCACACGTGCCCTGACGATAGACGATAGGCTAATCACGGCATAACGCTGAATAACCAATCACATACATCGACGGGATGCCCTGCAGGTAGCACGCACAACAGACTATATCAATATTTTTGTGACTCCGACAGTAAATAACATGAATAATATTATTTTATCACATTTCATTGTTATGACCTGTAACATAATGGTACAATCTTAAAGGTCCATGGCCCGATCGCTAATAGCCTCGTCCCCAGAAGCCCCAGATTTTACCGGAAGTGGTCAAAATTTTGGTATCAAAAGAAAGCTACTATTTTTCTCACTTACCCTGTGAAATCTTAGGGCCAAAGAATGTTTGGTTTGGAAGTTATAAGCGAAAATGTACCCCATTTTGGTCGACCAATATTAATTTTACACAGTACTCTATGGGACTTACAAAATCATGTTTTCAGCTCTCACATCAAAGCGGATTGAAATATCGGTGCCAAACTTTACAGATAGGGTTTTGGGGCGAAGGCCAATCTATCAAGATGAAAACTTCATATCCTTAAATCGGGCCATCCCCCTTTAAAACTACATTTTCTATAATCGTGATTTTTCACCACTGCACACAGGTCAGACCCGATTAAAGAACACTTTATTTGTGCACCGTTGCCACCAATTTCACAAGTGTTTCTAATTTCGATATAAAAGGCCCATTTTTCACAATAAAGCATTGTAAATAAAAGCTGCGAAAGGTTATGCTATTACAAAGCGAACGACAAAAACAATATGGGCATTTTGAAAATCAGTAAAAAATAAATACATAATCATCGGACATTGCAAACTATGTAAACAGCCAATATACGTAATACACGAAGCTTTTGATCAGTGCATTTGGTTATTCATTAGTCAATTTACAAAATTTACAAATTAGTTCCGGAAATATTAATCTCTAACACGATTTTATATAAAAGATTGATTTTCAGCGTAACAAGTCTTGACACCAGCAGCCTCTCTTTCACATATAAGTCAAGGTTAGATGCGCGGTTCGCAACATGTGGGTTTTTTATGATCAATTCTGAAGCGTATATTCATCAAAAAATTCGAAATTGTGCTTCTTTTTCCATTCTTTTTGCCAAGCTTCTAAACATGGTCTGGTCCAAAAAGTAAAATCTTTTAGTATTTTAGTAGTTTCGGCTGACGGTAACATTACAATGGCAGAAAATGACAGTGTCTCTGCAGAAATCTTTCCCTTGCTTTTCACGACAACTCAACCGACTTCCTCGTACAAAATATTGACAACTAGCGGGATACGCCCGCTCGCTAGCTGAAAAAAACGGGAGCGATCGGACACATGACGGCGACAGCACCACAAACCTACCCCGAAACACACATCCATATCACTGATAAACGGCAATTTTGAGATATTGGTCGCACTTGAGCCTGATGAGTATCCTTAATTAATGTAAACCGTACGAATCAAAAACAAAAGGATCAAGGTCCTGTCTTCACCGTAGTTGGTATTTTCTACCTCGTAAATTTTTGCACCCCAACCCATGGCCATATAAACGGGTTTCTTTATCCCCTTTTTTCTACTAACCCTGTGTGTTCCAGCATTGCGTATTCTATTTTTTCTCATTACTTCTCCTCAAACTCCAGTATACCGTATTCCTATTTTCTATCTATAAAGCGTCGGGGTTGCACCGGCAACTTATCGTATTCTTAAAGGTGCAACGAGAGATTTCAAGTCATCCATAATTTCTGTGATATGTAGTGATTTCATAATTATTAAAACAGAATGTTCAATATTTTTTTAGGGACACCTGTTATTTGAAATCTCTCGTTGCACCTGTAAGGCTTTGGGCCTAAAATCATTGTTCTACTTTTTCTTATAATCCCTCGTCACCCGAGGCCCCTCTCCTAACACACCGTCTTCTAATCTCTTTCTCTCTCTCCTTCTCTCTCACGCTCGATCTCTATCTTCTCACGCTCCCTCCCTTCTCATCCACTCATAATTCCTCCTCAGGTTCCCGTAAATCCTGCCATAATCCAGTGCAAGTAGTTCCCATTTTCTTCTAAACGAAACACCAATATTGCACCCTGTAACTTTCCGTAAGTTAACATTTTTCGTACTCCTGTCTCCTCACATTTCTGTCGTACAAGTAACGTAGAAGAAAAAAGCTATAATACTATATTGGTGACCCAAGCGGCAAAGCGTCAAGCCAATAAATCGATCTCCCTGCCTCTCGGGCTGCCGCATTGCCCAAAGCGGCAAATCGCATTGAGTTTACTTGAATTCAACTCAGGAGCGGTGCCGCTCATGACGTAGTTCCGAGCGATAGCGCCGCGCCGCTTGACTATAACAGCTCGATCCTGCAAGCCGCTTGGCTTACCGCGGAAAGCCCTGAAAGCCCTGATTTTTCCACTGATGTAAAGCTTTCTATCACTTTTGATCAATTATGTAAATATTTTGCACTGTCTAACTTATTTTTAAAATTCGGAGATCAATATATCATTATGTCATAGTCATATAACCAAATACAAAAGAAAATGCCATCTATTTTTACAGTAGTCTCGGTGGAAAGGCTAACAATTTGAGACCATTTTAAAAGAAATCGATGGAGTATTAAAGATTTAAGCTTTGGTGATGACCTTTGACATTTGACTATTTTTGTCTTATAACCCCGTAACCCAGTGGCGTACCGACCGGGGCAGGGGGGCAAGTTGCCCCCTCTGGCTCGAAAAAGTGGGACGATATGGGCCAAAATGTGCATTTTTATTCCTCTTTTTCAGGAAATTTCAACCAATTTCAGGCCAAATTTGGGCGAAATTAAAGTAAATTCGGCAATTTTCGCGCGCTACGCGCGCATTTTATCACATTCAGACTTAATTGGAGCAAATCACCGGGACGACTTACGAATTTTGCCCCCTCTGGCGGGACGACTTGGAAATTTGCCCCCTCTGAATCGACTGCCTCGGTACGCCACTGCCGTAACCATACGTTGTAGGTAGTACAAGCTATACTTTTTTTTTTTAAATCCTTGTAACAAGACGAACACTGCTTCAAAACTCAACCGTCTATTGCTTACCCGTTTTCCCGGTTCTTTCCGGTTCTGTCCGGTTCTTTTCGGTATAAACGGTTTCTGCTGTTCTTAAAAATGCCACAAGGTTTAACTGCCATAAACCATCGATCAACCGGTAGTTGAGTTTTTAAGCCGCGTTTCTATAATAGATTTACCGCTGTGATATTTTACCGCTTCCCAGATAGTCTTATAATAAACTAGTTATTTTGTGCATGGGCTTCATTCCGTACGACTACCTGAAGTGGTAAAAATTTCACAGCGGTAAATCTATTCTTCCACTGATGTAATGCTTTCTATCACTTTTTATCAAGTATATCCCCATTTTAAATGATTGGTACAAAAATATGTGAAATTTTTAATTTCATAACGAAATTGCTTTCACTTTTAAGACATTTCTGTAGCCAAATGTAAGGGAAGAAATTTATTGAGTGTCTAATCTATATGAAATCACTACATGTGACACAATATATGAATGTCTCAAAATCTCTCGTTGCACTTTTAACCTTAACGTCCCTAGGAAAATCTGATAATCACCGCAAAAGGTGAAGTAGCGATATTTTTGTTGTTAGATCTAGGAGTAATTTTCCACTAACCTAAGGCAGGGCACGCTCCGTGTTTTTTGTGTGAAGTGCGTTTTGAAGCGATTAAGGGACGTTAGGGTTAAAATAATGCCGTTTGAATATGATGAACGTAAAACTATAGCATCGCTAATGCCTGAAGATTGGCATCGCACATTTGATCATTTTGTAGCTATTTAGATGGAAAGCTCGCGATTGCATCACTGCAAACGTCAGGTATATAAAGGCTTATAACAAATACTCATAGATAGCATATGATGTCATAAATTTCAATTAATGAAGTACAAGAACTTTCCTTGTCTAATAACTCATTTTGGCCAATATACTACTGAGCGGTGTTTTGGCTGAGAATTCTAGACTATAGATCCATTCATATAGATGAAAACTATCTCTGACTCAACGCAGCAGCAACACAGTTCAAATGGCATTGCGCTGCGGCTGTGTTGAGTCAGAGATGGTTTTCATCCATTTTCATTGCAATCAGTGCAGTGAAGTATGATCGGACCTTAAAACTTAAATCATCTGACCATGAAATGGGGTATACTACGTGAATCAAAAAAAAAACTGTGCAAGGATTAAAGATGACTTTGACCTTGATAACGCCACTGAATTATAGATTTGTTGTTGTTTTAATAAAGCAAATCTAATATACTTCCAAGTATTGAAAACATGAAAGAAATCGACTGAAAAATGAGCCAGATATGACAAATTTTGTAAGCACACCTCTTTTTCCTCCATTCCAATGGGATTTATACAGTTAAGCAAGATATTACGTTAATGTATATACGATATACGGGGTATAGCATTATGAAAGTAATGAGGTGAGCGTTCACACGCAATTATCAATCTAACTGTAATTTATTGTGGAACTGGCATAGTAAATGTTCACACAAAATCTCACCCAATTAATCCTGGAAATGAAAAGGGTTTTCAACACTACTACTGTAGTCCAGGTATAGATACAAGCTATGCCAATAAGGGACTAAACTCTTAGCAATATCCTAAACAATGGGAAGATCTTGTTTTCTTGCTCTGCAACAGGGGAATTGGTTTTTGGATTTGTAATATCAGTTGGCACATTGGTATAAATAAATCAATTGATTAATCTGTAGTTGAAATAATCAAGAAAATGTAACATTAAGTTGACAAAGACAATAAGACATCATGATATTCATGATATTGTACATTCTCACAACACAAGTTTAATGTGTGTAAATCCCATTGGAATGGAGAAAAAAGGGGTGCGCTTACAAAACCTGCCATATCTAACATATTTTTCAGTCGATTTCTTTCATTTTTTCAACACATGAAAGTATATTAGATGTGTTTTATAAAACAACAACAAATCTATGATATAGTGATTGCATTATGGTCAAGTTCATCTTTAATCCTTGCACAATTTTTTTTGATTCACGCAGTAGGGATCCGACTGAGTAAATAAACCACATAGGCGTCTTAATATTTTAAAAGGCTTCCCTGCCTGTTCATTTAATTTTGTCACCTTCAAAGGTGACAAAATTAAAGAAACTGCGATTCTTAAACACAAAATGGATAAACAACATTGATTACAAATTGTATTTGGAAGATTCGCCATGAACGCATATGGTCTAACTATTTGTACATATTAGCAAATGCTGTGATCCAATTTTCGTGTGTATTGGATTCACGTGAATCGGGATTTTTACACTATTCACTCAATGTTATAGGAATGTATGCATCGAGAAACTAGCTCCACTGATGAGCATGATAATCGATAGTGCATAACATGCAACCTTTCAGACTTTGTACTATATGGGTAGATTTATCGGATAGCTCTGAACTTTAAAGTCATCCTAGCCAATGACAAACAAACCCGACAAAACCCGACAATAAGCAAAAGGGCGGGGAATCGATTACCCTGAAAGAAAATGTACCAGAATTGCTCTTTGAAGCTAGATAGAGGTTCGATTGCCCATTGTTCAATATTAACTGGAAGTAGGTTATTTACTTAGAAAATACTACAAGAAATGGGTAGGTGTTTTTACACTTATTATTTCCACCAATCAAAGGGACTTTCTGGGATCCACAGACTCGTCCCCCGACTTACTTAAGAAAATGAGAGTTGAATTTTATATCATGTAATTGTTGACTTGTTACTTCAGATCACACTCTATACTCTTCTACAAAAACAATAAATTTAGTAATTTCTATCCATTGAACAGAAGTATGACACAGTATTCTGTGGGACACCGAAATACGAACATTTACTCCTAACACCCAAGCAAACTATCGGAATCACTTAAAATTGTGGAAATAGGAGTTTCATTTAAAATATCACGAAATGCCATTTAAAACCG